>BRDA01028592.1:0-27012 GCA_036984385.1 Crenuchus spilurus | reverse complement strand
TGGAGGGTAGAATTTACGTATAAATAAACCGACACATTTTATGATGTAGCCCAAAATTGAGCTTCCCCTCCTCGAAAGACCAGCATCCGCCACTGATATATATATATATATATATATTGTACAGTGTCATTATTTCTTCTGAAAAGATGGAAATCACAGAATTTAGACCAATAACATGAAATGATTTTAGTAGCTGTAGCAGAATCTCGGCTGTGTTTCTTGTTTATAACATATGTTTATAATTATATGTTTTCTTGTTGCAAGTTAGTTTTGAAGTAAAAAATGATCTTGGGCCAGACCAAGTGTTGATTTTCCTTACAGCACTTGGTTGGTTCTGTGTTGCTAATGTCATATTTGTCTGGCCCAAGATTAATAAAGCCATCAGATTTAATGTGGAATTTCAACTTTAATTTGGTATTGTGTTCCATTGCAACATTAATAATGCCCTCAATATGCTTGTAAAATATAATAAAAAAATTACTTGTGTTTGCAGTATTTCTTTAAAGATTTTATGTTGCCAGTTGTGCCACATTGTATCCTCCTCAATCAACAGGTATTTTTACATGCAAAGAATATTTATTTTGTCTTTTTTCATTATATCGCCATAAACAAATGCTCCGTGAATAAAGAACTAATTTCAGTTGTTGAATAAGGAACTGTGAGCAAGTAACCAAACAAATCAGGAACTGCAAATAAGTAACCAACTTCAGAGTCGTCCTACAGCTGGAAGCTCAGCCAAAGATGAGGATGTATAAAACCCATCCATTTTCAAAGCGCAGCTGCAAACCGGAAGTAAGTTTACACATCACCTCTACTGGAACTTGGCCACTCCTTGCTTGAAAAAGAATTTGAATTTGGATTATTACAATTTAATTTGAGTTATTCATCATATGAATATACAGTGATAAACATTATAAACACTCACATATGAAGTGTATGTTGCTTACTGTCTCATAACAATGGCAGACAAAAATCTTTCACATATGAATTTGAATTGGATAAGTATCTGATTCGTGAGCATGAGGCTTGAATGTGATTGGTCAGATGGGATTTCATGCGTCTTTTTGTCCGGCTCTTATGACTCGGTTCGCTGAAAGGAGCCAGCTCTTACGGCTCCCAAAACGGCTCCCCTTTTTATTTTATTTATTTATTTTGATGCTTAGTTTAACCTATTTATAAAATAATGTCAATTAATCAGTGTTGTGTGGTGAGGTTTACGAATGGTGAAGCAACCATCACTGACTTTTGTATGATGACTGAAAGACTTGAGGTCACACACGACTGCATCCAACACTTTACAGTGCACACAGACAGAAGGCAAAATACCTGACTGCCAACCACCAATAAACTTCCTGTCATCTTCTGATGCTTTTTACACATGTCCCACACTGTCTTTTCATTGGCTGTTTGTAACGTGTTTGCAGTCCTTAAACTTTATATTTTGGATGGGTATGTAGAAATATGGAAATAAATAAACAAATATATAAATAAATGTAGAAATTTAAAAACAGCCCAAATAAATATTAATGTATGGAAATATAGAAATAGATTCCTGGTGTAAATTTAAATATGTCTTTTTTTCATGACACTGTATTTATTAATTTATTTGTCTATACAATTTTGTGCATTTATTTATTTATTTATACTTGTGTCATTTTTTTGTCCTCCATATACAGAATTGTCTTTTTGCAGCTTCTCTTGCTGTGTGTGCACATGCAGTTTGCAACCTCTGCCCCTCCCCTGCTTCTCCCCCTCCTTGTTAGTGTTCATGACACAAGGTGTAACTGTACAATCCCGTACGACTTAAACAGAAAAAAAGAGGAAAAAATGGATCTGGCTCCCAGACACGAGCCGGATCTGGTTGTTCACTTCAAAGAGCCGACTCTAACCATTTTGTTTGCGAACGACAGATCAGTAGTATGCGTGTGCATAGTGCTAAGCCAGCGCTATTTACATTGGCAGTTGGGGGCAAAGTTGGGCATTTCAAACACTCTACCCTAGCATAGTCCTGCTTACAAGACATTCAGTTGCAGGTTACCTTAACAGTTTATAGTTATAATTTATAGGCACAAATAGAGGTGAGTCCCTACAAAGAACTGTATGCAGGAACAGGAACTGATGACAAAATAATGAGTGGAAACCAATGGCTCCGCGCCACACTCTGGTGACTGAGCCCATTTTCAAGTGGCCAGCACAACTGACATCAATAAACAGCTACAGCTGGCTGACAACAAGGCAGGCAGGGAGGCTTGCCCCCCAGCACCCAATCACCCCGTTGGAAGGAGGAGGAACCAACAGGCTCATACAACTGCTCAGCAAGCCCAGGCAGATGGAGCCATCACACAACATGGAGGGCAGTGACCAGCAGAGCCACACTAAGAGGGCAGTGCCCTGCTGGTCCAAAATGCAGGGGCGGTCCAAGCCGAGCAGCCAGCCCCAGACGGGCCCTTACACTTCTGCAACAGTTCTATTGGATACAAGTCAGGACTTTGATTTACCCTTTCCAAAATGTGAACTTTATTCTGCTTTAACCATTCTTTGGTAGAATGACTTGTGTGCTTAGGGTCGTTGTCCCACATTCCCTTGATGACCCACATTCCCTTGAGGTTCAACTCACAGACACATATCCTGACATTTTCCTTTAGAATTTGTGGTATAATCTGGAATTCATTGTTCCATCAATGATGGCAAGCTTTCCTGGTCCAGAGGCAGGAAAGTTGCCTTTTTTCTTTTTACAAACATAATGCTTCTCATTTAAACCAAAAAGATATATTTTGGTGCCATCTATCCACAAAACATTGTTCCAAAAGCCTTCTGAAGATGGGCAGCAATTTTCTTTTTAGAGTGCATCAACTTTGTCCTTGCAACCCTGTCATGCTTGAACAGCTTTGTTGTTCAGTGTTCTCCAATTGGTGGACTCACGAACATTAACCTTACCCAGTGTGAGAGAGGGTTCATTTGCGACCTCACTTTTACGTGTCTTGCTCTTGGCTTTGTTGGTCGACCACTCCTGGGAAGGGTAACAATGGTATTGAATTTCCTCCAGATGTACACAAACTGTCTGAGTGTGGACTGGTGAAGTCAGAACTCTTTAGAGATGGTTTTGTAACCTTCTCCAGTCTGATGAGCACCAACAACTCCTTTTCTGACGTCCTCAGAAATCTCATTTGTTCATACAGTGATACACTTACACAAACGCTGTGAAGATCAGACTTTGCAAGATCCCTGATCTTTAAATAAAACAAGGCACCCTCTCACACCTGATTTTCATCTCACTGATTGACAACAAGTGACTCAAATTTCACATTATACTGTATCTGCTAATCCTACAGATTTACATATTTTGCCACTCACAGACATGTAATATTAGATAATATTAAATAAATAAAAATAAATAAATATATATATATATATAAATAAATAAATTACCAAATCTAATATTTGTGTCTCATTAGTTTGCTTTGTCTTTTATGTACTTGTTTATACCTACTTTTGTGAAGATTTAGGTCAAATGTATGAATAAATGAAAATGAAATGCACAAGTGTTCAAGCACCACTATACATACCAAAGTCATTCTTTGAAATGTTCACTCTAAAATACCTGCTTATGTTAAGTATTCTTTGACATTTTGTAATGACATTGATAGTTCATAAGATGTCACACTTACCCCAGAGCTCTGCTACATTCACACAGCTAAAAACTATGCAGAACACAACAGCTGAAAAGTAGGAAGAACATGATTTCAGTCACACAAAGGAAACAAATGCACGAATGGCTTCCTAGCTAATTAAATGTAATATATATATATATATATATAATTACATTGGTATTCTACTGTCCTATGCCAATTTTATACTACACATAAAAAAGGGAAGCTTCTTAATGTGCTTAATTGTGCATGAGGAAAAAAATGGGTCATGTGCAGTTTGAGGTGTGAGGTGTTTGAGGTATTTTGACCAAAATCATGTGACATCAAGACAGCCCTGAAAGTGTGTTAACTTCTGGGAAAGGGGTATGGTATGTCAACTTTAAAGAAATGATGTACATAGATTTAACTACAACTTATCTTGTATAGTTTCTTCAACTTTCATAAGTTGGACATAAATTACATCTGAATATACAAGTGATACATAGAAAGCCCAGATTAAAACAATGGATTCCAAAAAAACTTTTAATGTGATATACTGAACTTTATTCCTTTTAATACAGGACCATTCAAAGTTTTGGACACTTCTGGACATTCAGTGGTTTTTAATTATTTAATAATTGTCTGCATTGTAGATTATTACTAAAGTCATCCAAATTTTGAAGAAATACATATGGAACTATATAGTAAACAAAAAAGTGTTAAACATAACAGTGTTATATTTTATTCCTCAAAGAAGGCACCTTTTGCTTAGATAACAGTCTTCTTGGAATTTTCTCAGTCAGCTTTATTAGGTAGTCACCTGGAATGGCTGGAAACAGCTGTGTCTTGTCAAGAGTTAATGACTTGCATTTTTTGCCCTCTTAATGTAATTGAGATCATCAGTTGTGTGCCTATATTAGGAATCTAAATTTGAAAACATTTTGGGTTCTTGAACACTTTTAAATTTACTACATGATTCCTTCAGATATCCAGACAAATACTTCATAGTCTGGATGACTTCAGTATTAATTTACAAAGTAGGAAAAAAGTAAAAATAAAATAAAAACATTGAATGAGAAGCTGTGTCCAAACTTGACTGGTACTGTATATAATACTTTGAACATTTAAAAGTGCATTAAATATTAGATTTTTTGGAGCGTGTCTAAATGTTTTCATTATTCATTAGATTATATACATATACATCTCTGACTAATAGTAAAGACTGATTCACTTACCAGCTCCACTAAAGAGAGACATTTTGTCCACTGAGGATGCTGAAAATGAAATTGTGTAAGTATAAATGTGTTCACTACAGAGGAAACTATTAATGGGTAAGGAACAGAAACATTCCAGTGGTGAGTGTTATAAAATATGCGAGATGCTGACTTCAACAGTATTTAAAACAGTATTTAAATGATCGCTTTTTGGTATGTATACTTCACAAGCATGTCCGTGAAAATCAGATCAATCATCTTTTTAAAAAGTATGTTAAGAAATTTCTATGTACTAATTTTCCATCACAATCCATAGATTTAAAGACTTTTTGACTTGATGGAAAAGGCCAGGCTAAATGCATCACACAGTCTCCAAAATGAGAATGTTGTGAAACAAATGTGTGTGAATTTGTGGTCATAATTTAATTAAAAAAGTTAAACTGTCATTTTATATTTATTACATGTAAAATGACAAATTTTAAGCCTTATTCATTCAATGAGTAATTTAATTCAAAATAATTATAGATCATGGATTTTTTATGACCTATAAGCTGTACTGATCAAAATATCTTTATTTGATTAACAGTACTGGTTTTATACTATTTTTGCTCCTGGTGTCCTTACATGTTGTTTCTCTCATGCTTTTATAATCATACTGTAAAAGCAACATCCCATATAGACCAACTGTTCCTCTTAATTCCATAAAATTAATCTCACCCCTCACATTTATTTTTACTATCTCTATGTCTCAAAAAGGAACCCGTCCTAGTTTTTGAACACTCCATGTAAATGTTAAGTGGATGGATGTTGCAACCGTAGGCCATTTGGGTGTAGCCGTTCTATCCCCAGTCCTATATTTTTTGTTTGATTAAACAGAACTAAAATCTTCAAATCTGTTTCAGAGTAGGAGTCCTACCTATCCTGTTATGACTCAGTGTGGCTGCTCACACTGTGAGAATCAACCTCTTACAGACTTTTCTGATTGTCTGCAATCTCTTCTTCAAACAGAGAGTGAAATGCTGATACAGAGGACAAGGAATCTGCACTCAAAAAGAAACTAATATATATACAATACAAAACAGAGAACTTCCACAGTATAATAAGACACAGAATAAAACAGAGTAGTCTTAAAAGGCCCCTGTAGTCTTAAAACAGGCAATATTTCCGCTTTGTTGTTTGTTATATGTTTTGCAGTTTGAGTGAACAAAACTTTCAGTTTGAATTACTTTTTTTTCAGTTTTAGCAGTTTTACAAGCCAATTTATTAACATGACCTGATTTCCAGATTTCACACATACCTCATGTGACTCCTTAACAAAGCATTAAACAGTGGCACTAGTTTTATCATGCACTTAGGTATGTAAGGGTTTGTTACATTTGCTACTTTTTGTAGTATTTTCCTATAGAATTTAGTTTTCCAACCCACTGCTGCTGTTTTCTTTCTTACATAAAGATTCTGGATGCAGTAAAGGCAAAGCAGAAGACTACCTCCTCTTTTATTGTTTGATGTGATCTCTGTGAGGAAAGTGATTACTTTCTTACTTTATTATATAAGTTACTGGTGTTTAGATTTCTAGGTCTGCAGTGAAAAGTAAAGACAATTGAGAAAAAACAGCTAAGATCTCTCTACAATCTCCCAAACTGAATACTGTACTGGCTATAAGTTTTATACACAATATATGTTCCAGCATTGTAAAATATTCCATTTAGAGCTTTTACAATTAAATAACATGTATTGTTAATTTTGTTTAATTCTACATTGCTGTTGTAAAATAGTTTTTTAAAATATAATGTATATTTTAACAACATTGTTATTATTATTATTATTATTATTATTATTATTATTATTGTCATCTTTTTTTTCCCCAAGAGAAAAGTACTCACCTCTCTCTTCCACAACACTTCTACTGTTTTATGATTTTTTAAGGACACTATTTTAAAAGAAATGATACCACAGGAAACAGCTTTACGTAGTGGGTGGTTGCAGTAGTTTTTGCTTTAAGGTTTAGCATTTGTGGCATTCACATCTCCTCCTGTGACGTTTTCAGTGGTCACAGCTATGTCAGAGTAAAGAGAAAGTGTGAGAAAGTTCATTGCTTACATTGGTTTTACAGGAAATTGAAAACCAGACCTAGTTTTAAATTCTCAAATAGTCTTTGCTTGTTTATGAAATTTTGAGAACACATTAAATTTTGACTAAATAAAGACTACTTATTTATACTGATGTATAGTTTACATTGTGTTAAGGACTCACAGAGACCTTCATTAAAAAGACTAATAAAATAATTTTGCTTAAAAAAACAATCTTGCAAAAAATCTCAGCTGGGGTAACCACAGTTGATATTATGTTTCCTTACTAACCCACTAACCAAATAGATTAATTAAGCAGTGAGTTATTATTAATGCTGCCAAATAATTTAAATATTTAGCTGTGATTAATTCCATTATTTTGAGTAGTTAATTGTGATTAATCACAGTTCAATATTTGATTAAATTTGACATTTTAAATGTGAATAGTCCCACAATACAGTGCAAAACACACAATATACTAAAATTCGGAATATTCAATAATACAATTAAATTACGTAAAACATGAAAGTAGCTTTGACTGACAGTAACTTAAAAGTCAGTAAATCTGTTCCTCTTTTCCTTTACAGGCACAGGAGTTTTTGGAAAATTAGCTTTAGACTGAGATGCAGCACAGCCACCCAGTGGATGTCATTTAATCACACTAGTTCTTAAGAATGGACTGAATTTGATTGTAATCCTCCTGCCATTTTCTGTTTACCTGTCCCTGCCCCTCTGACCATGTATTCTCTGTTTGTTTACGTCTTCCACTTGTCTCGTTTACATCATGTCTTCACCCCCAGTTATGTCACATCATTGTACTGCCCTGCCATCCCATTACATGTTAATCACTGTTTACTATTTAGCTTGTTTTTCTTGTCTTTTTGAGTCATTGTTCATCACCACATCATGTTTTGTCACCACGTTTATGTATCTTTTATTGCCACAGTGATATTCTGTTTTGTTTATGGAATAAAGCCATATTTTTATATCCCTGCTGCGTTGTGTCTCCTCCAGCACCTCCTATACTGACAGTGACAGTGACAGTAACAAGCTTTAAGATTTATAGATTTTTCAAACATATCAAACATGAATAACAATCACACTTGACTGGAATTTTCTTGCTCTTCTGTTTAAACAGAATAATACTAATATAATACTAATAATAATAATAATTGTTGTTGTTGCTGTTGTTATTATTATTTAGCAGTTTGGAAGCAATTCATGGCCTTGAAAATGGCTTACTTGTTTATTTGTCCACAGTGATCTGTTTCTTATCCCTGTTGACCTCACTGTTGAACTTAAGAAGACGTAAGTCTGTGAGAGCAGATTACTGATCTAAATAAGCAGCATCACGTTTGCTCAGACAATTCTATAGAAACAGTCAATGTACACATCAGAGGATTAACGTCTACTACATGTCCAAAATATCCAGACATACTAATTAGAAAATTCAGCTATACAGGTGGTCAGTTGCACACTCACTTTGTATATTCTCAATAGAAAAGCATTGGCAATAATGTGTCACCTAGAGGAGCATAAGGCCTCCAGCATTGGGCTGTGGAGCAGTGGAACCATGTTCTCAGAAGTAATGAAGCTAAATCCAGTACCTTTGGGATGAATTAGAATTAAGTTTGTGATTGGCAATACCTTGTACTTATGGCTGAATGCAATCAAATTCTCACAGCAATGGTCCAATACCTAGTGTAAAGTTTTGTCAGAAAATTACAGATTTTTACTCGGGATGTACTATCTACTAATACCCTTAATTTCAGAGGAAACACTACTAAATGACAATGACTTCAGCCAGCTGTACTGTATACAGCTGTATATGGAGACACAATTATTTAAATTCGCTGAGAAATCATTTGGATGTGTACATTATTAAGAAACATAATTAATGTCTAACACATATTAAAATGTACAGTTCCAGATGCATTCCTTACTCTCTTTAAAGCTTTTTATTTAATAATGAAACAATGTGTATATTTATAATCAGAAAATGTATATTTATATAATCAGACATTTGTGTTTTCTGAAGAACAACAATTGTTTTTCTGTATGTTTCAAGTATTTATCAGATCTTCTTAATAAAAAATAATACATTTATTAATTATATCAGCAATGGAATAAGAATTGAGCTCTAATGGGCATAAACAAAGGGGTGAATCAGTAGTCCTTACTGGTTTCAGCATCAGTTTACTTGACACAAAAATACTCATACTTTACCTTAAAATTTTAAGTAGGGCTGACATTTTTTTACAGTGTGACTACAAGTGAGCCTATAGACTCTAGAAAATTATTTAAAAAAAAAGGTCAGTGTTAAGTAATGCTTGTTGATTTTCTTGCACAAACACACTTTCTAATCTTGGCTGCTACTGAGCTAAATTGTCTGAGTAATATCAAGTATTTCCTCTTGCTCTAATGGAACAGAAACAACAGGTACTTTTAGAGAGCAATGGATACCTGTCTCAAACACTTCACTTTCTCTTTTCTTTCTTCTTCTCCTTCTCACTCTTCTCTTTCTCTTTTTTCTTCTCTTTCTTCTTCTTTTCTTTCATCTCCTTGTATTTCCATTTGGGTGGTTCTAGATAGCCTTTGTGTATCTTTATCTTTTTCTCTTTCTTAGGCGTGGGCTCTGTTGACCTGCTCACTTTGATTTGAGGGACACATCCTGAAGGGAAGATGCTGTTCCGCCGTGCTGCCATGCTGCGTGGGATGAAAGTCCTGAAGCTAGACTGAGCTGTGGACAGCACGCTGCCCCGTCTCTCTGAGTCTGTACAGCAGGCCGCTGACACACACTCAGCTGAGTGGACCAAGGGGACAGTGGAGCAGATGGAATCGTTACGATGGCAAACTGAAGACTCCTCCAGCTCCTGGCAAGAATACTTCAACATTAGCTCTGTAACAGTCACCCGATGCTTCCCTGCCTCTGGGGGGCTGCTGGGGCAGAGTGGCCGTGTTGCTGTAGCAATAAATGGGCTACGTAAGCTGGTGGTCATTCGCACCATGTGGTCCATGACCCCCTTATCATGCGGGTCCTGTGAGAAATTGAATCCAAATGTTTTTTTCAACCTTTGGGCCACTTTCTGCCTTGCACTCCTATTGGCTGCTGCCTTGGCAACTCGAGCCTTGAGGTCTGGCCATTCAGGCAGGTATGTGAGGCAAAACTGTTCGGCTATGGGGTGGAGTGCAAGGCGGCGCATGCGATGCAGAGTGTCAAAACGGCCTGTTTTTAAAGCCCAGTCTTTTGCGCATCTCCCACGATATGGATCTACTGCATTAACATCTGCACCTATAAGAGAAACACAGAGACTTTTATCACATTATCTCACAATAAAGGTAAAATAAGAATTAGGAGTGTTTATATTTAATACTTGACAACTCAATACCAACTATATTATTTATGTAGTTTATAAAATATGAGGCTTTTGATTTGTTGTGATTAATTTCTCTAACAAAATAGCTATATGGCTGAGATTAATGAGTCATCACTGGTGAAGAGGACAGCGTTAGTTGTTGTGTCCTAAACCACCACCTGGCATTGTCTAGGTGATCAAATAGCAGTTTCCACTGTGCCTTGGCTGCACTCACAGTCAGAAAGCAATCCAATCAGTCCAAGTGTAAATAAGTGCAAGACAGTAAGACAAAAGTTGTTTCTATAGATAGAGCTGGAGCTGCAAGGCTTCCGCTTATACAAACACTAAAACTCAATAGTCACCTAAAGAGCCAAACTGCTTTCATGAAAAATGACATCACTAAAACATTTCACAATTATAACTAATAACAAATCTCAGCGAACACTTACTTATTGCTCAGAACACATATTGTAATTAACTCATTTTGTAAAAGAAATGAGCTGTAGGTCATGAATAATTGTAATGTCTCAAAGCTAATCCAACTTTATCTGCTCAGTCATTTAGTGTTAGAGCAGCAAAACATTAAACTCTCAGATTATTAATCAGTTATTAGTCTTAAGACTGAATATACAATTATCAAGTAACTATAATAGCTAATATCTATGGAGGAAAGGAGGTCTTATTCTGCATTTAGAGTGTAAAGGGTGTTCTTGCTGTTGTCAACTGTGTGTGTGTCTGTGGCTTTGTATTAGAGTCTACTAACCATGCATTATCAGGGCTGCCACTACATCAGTCCTGCCCTGCATGGCAGCTTTGATGAGGGCAGTGAATCCTCGGCTGTCTCGTATCTCAGTGTCCACTCCAGTGAAGTAGTTCAGAAGGTAGTTACATATGGAGATGTGACCTGTGCATCAAGTAAAATGACAACAGTGGATTGGTATTTGTTAAAGATGTATTTGTGATGTATTTGTGATGTTTTACACTACTGGTGTCAAAGTTAATGAGTTTATAACATGTTAACACATTTTTTTCCTAAATAAACTTAGATTACTATTGTCGTAGTTCAACATATATCACCTATATTTTGCTTTCTTCATTAAAAACAAGCTGTTAGGATAAACATAAATTTAAAAAATGATTTTAGTGATTTTAAGTTATATTTTTACACTCACAAACTATAAACGAGGGCCTTAGAGTGCAGTTTGTTATGGGAAGTGCTTACTACTGATTTGCTTAATTAGAATAATATGACTGATCTGTGATTATGCCCATATTTATGTGTTTTCTTATTCAAAATAGTACTTTGACACATAAACTTCTACAATGTACTTTATATCTGCTATCTCATATATATGTACTTTTTAAATAATGCAGATATTATTTATTTGCAATAGACATATTCAATCTCTACAACTCACAGTACCATCACAATGATTACTTACTGCACTTTACGTAAATTAGACTGTATATTGATTAGATGCTAAATGCATTTAATTGGCTCTGTACCTGTACTCTGAACAATGACAATAAAGTTGAATCTAATCTAATCTAATCTTATTTTATCTAATCTTATCTAACCTAAATCATGTTCATGTAAATATGGAAATATATTAACGACTGAAAAGCAAATACATTCTATAAAAGCTTATAGGCCAACTAAGACAAATTTGGTTAATCACAATTTACTACACAAAGTGATTTTAACCCTTAAATTTACACTATGCTATTTACAAGCCAGTGACTCAATTTCCTATTTCTAAGACATTGATCACTTCATTTGAAGCACTTGTATAACAAATGTATTATATTTATTTCATGCTGGTTTTTATTGATGATAGAACTGTGCATGACTGACCTGCTTGGGCTGCAATCATAAGGGCAGTGTTTCCGTCATTGTCCTGATGGTTAATATCAAGGTGATGACAGTTATGCAGTCCGTAGACAATCTGTAGATACCCTTTATACGAAGCCACCATCAATCCATTCTAACAATAAAAAATAGATCACTCTTAATAAAGTAAAATAACACCTGGAATAGTCTGTTAGATACATACATACGTACTGATCATTTCAGTATTATATCTAATCATGATTGTTTGATGTCCAGCTATCGATAGATTTAGATGTTAGGGATTTCATTCATATTAAATCCATCCAGTAAATCAGAAAATGTAAGATATATACCTATACTCATTTACCTCTCAGACCATCTATTACAGCCATTCTCAGACTCTCAGGGGTTCATGACCCAAGAAAAGAAGGTCAGTAGCTACATTACATAAATTTTTCTATAAAAACACTTTATTGGCAATCAAATAATATATTTGAAGGTGGGGCCATAAGCCAAGAAATGACCAGTAAACTTAATCAAGGCAATTGAAATTCTCACCCAGCCATTTATGTCGACCTCCATGACCTCATCATATGTTACTCCTCGCTCCAGGATTCTCTTCAGTGCTGGAGCATTGTTTTTAGAGCATGCTTCATGCAGTGTGTTGGCAGTCTGGGTGCTGTTCTCCTCACTCTCATAATCAGGGAGAACAGAATCATCTGACAGAAGACTTCCACAGTCTGAGTCACTGTGAAACTCACAGATCTCATCGTCCTCATCTGGACCGGGCCCCAAGTAGAGATCATCAGAATCTCGCATGACTGCCATGACTCCTATGTCCAAAGAAATCCAACCTACATCACAACCCTGTCCTGAAAGGTCCAAAAGAAGTCAGATTTAAAAAACAGCAACTTAGTAGAAATGTATCATTTTGTAACTCACTATTAACTTTTGAAAAAAGTGCTCAGGTTTAGATAATGTAAGTCATACTGACCAACATCACAAAAAACTCAACTGGGAATAACATACATAGCTAGTCCAAAAGGGCTTATATGCCCTTATTTTTAGTTCAAATAACTTCTGCCCAGTTTTTAACACCTTAAAGTCTAAGGATCCATTGGTGGAATTATATTTTAGTTCATTACTCTTGTAACTACATTATTTATATAATAATTGCATAGTAGTTACTGCATAATTATTAGATAATAGACCATACAATTAATAGAAACTTTTAATTATGTTTGAAGACTGTTGGGATACTAACATAGTTTAACCTAGTTTAAAACTAGTTAAAACACTATATTTCTACAGAAAAATTAGTCATTGAGTGTCAATCAAGTGATAATAGATTATAATAAATAGAATTAAATAGCAAATAATATCACATTAGCCAATCTAGCAGAAAACATGCTCCATTATAAAGTCTATTGGTGACCCAAGAAGCCCTATCAGATTTCTAACAGCTTTAAATAGAAAGATTTTAAGATCTGACTTTTGCTAAATCTAGCCTACTTAGGCTAAGAATACACACTTACACACATTCAGGTTAATTATACTTGTGTCTTATATAGTCAGTAAGCACTAAGATAAGAACTTTTTTAACATTTGAAATTATTTTTGTCACAAATTAGAATAGTACTATTAGTACTCAATACATAACATGACTATGACTAATTATGATTAAAAACATTCTAACATTTGAACTGACTTCATTGAAGCCACTCAAACAGCTGAGCTTGTTGAGAAGAATCGTTTGGTAACTTTAATGAGTGTATGCTTAAAGAATCAGTAAGACTCACCTTACTTTGTACTGACTCTTGGAGTCCTCTTGGAGATTTTCATATCATCACACGGTTGGAATTTCCAATGATGCAGTGAGCCATCAGTCACCTCCAAGACTTGACACTACCTTGGTGTGTTTATGTGTGTGTGTGCAAACAAGCATGCGCATGTAATGGCCCATAGCAGCTTGAGCCAGACTGACTTAAATTACCAGCCTCAGCCTTACTCACCCAACCCAACTTCCACATATAGGTTCATGTAAACACATACAAACAGCCCCACATGCCTTAACTCGTGATGTCTCGCTCATCCTTATTAGTGGGATTATGTGTCAACTGAAGGCAGATGGGTTTAACTTCTGATGGAGGACATTTCGCAAAACAAATGGACCAATAATACTTCTGCCATGATCAGTATCAGTAAATATGATCAGTTTTGGCTGCATTTGTTTGTCCTCCAAGGTATGAACAATGTAAACAAATCACCCTTAAATCTATTACAGGGTGCTTAAGGACATTCATTGACTGTTCCAGGAGGAAAATCTGCACCTCTTCTGGAAAAAAAGAATGTAGTGATTGTTTTTAAACAGTCAAATAAATGTAAAAATCTGGAGAACAGGGTGAGGGACGTCAATACAACTTAACGTTAATATCAGTAGTATCTGGTACAGTTATGTTTCCTACGTAAAAGTGCTGTCAACAGAGTCTTCTGTGTTCCATCCCAGTGACAAAAACATACTGACTCTCTGATGGTTCAATACCTTATCCAGTAACTACATGAAATAAAATGTAAATTGACTTCTTTTTCAGTTATTCAAGAAAGGAATTAATTTACTTTAATTTAGCTTAAACTGTTATCATGATCAGCTGTACAGATGTACTTTAGATGGCATTAGATTAACTAATGTGTGTAACTGAGTGAAATTAAGACCTGTGTGTTGTTTCAGTGATTACTTGATACATTTTAGTTGGATCAACACAACCTTGTTGGTTGTATTGAATATGCTTTAACCCTTGTTTTTCTTTGGTGTATTTACTCTTTCCATTTTGGTTGCATGCCTAGCCTCATTATCAATGACTGCAAGAGTGAATTAACCTCATTCTGAGTGTCTGAGTGAAATTCTGTAATGACTGTAATTGCACTATTAGTGTTAAAAGTGTGGAGAAAACATTGTTAGATTTATATGGTTACATTAAATCTGTAACAAGTTTAAATTAAGTTGAACAAATTATACGGAAATGTCTTCCATAATTACCTGAATTTCTAAATCATGTAAATCATGGAACACAATGTAATTATGTCAATTCATTCATCAGTTAAAAGAATGTAATACTTTAAACACTATAAACTTCACCAAGTTGTGTTGATTTCTAAAATGATTCAAACTTTCAAAAAAAGCAAGCAAGCTTTCTGAGTCACTCTGTTATGATTCTGGGACCATTCCTACTTAAATCATCACATTCTGCTCATTGGAATTTCACTGTAAAACAATAAACAAGAACATGTTGTTCCATTAAGCTTCTTAAGTTCTTTTACTCCAAACTGTGCCCTATATGAGATGAATAAATTGATGGCAATGAAACCAGTCAGACACATCTTTCTTTCTTTGAGGAGCTTTTAAATGAGGATTAAGATAAGGATTAGACTTGCATTAAGGTCTCAGTAGATCCTAATGAAGTCTGCTGTACTACAAACCCCACCTACATTAGTGTGATGTCAATATCAGGTTATGTCAAAGTTTCATGTCATAAAGCATTTCCACTCAATGTCAATCTTGCTTCTGGACCATTATTTCCAGTCATACCCATAAATCCAAACTGAAAACCAAGCTAACGGATCAAAAACGTGTTTAAAAACACTGTTGGTTCATGCCTATGCCTACCAGCAAAGTGATTTGTTCTTTCTACTGAAAGGTTGGACTTTTTGTAATGTAAACACCATAATGAGCATCATAGTCAGGGAGAACTGGATCATCTGTAGAAGATTTCCACATTCTGAGTCAGTGTGAAACTCACTCTCATTGTTCTCATATGTGACTCCAAGTGTGAGTCATCAGAAACCAACATGAATGCTTTGATCCCAGGGTTCACAGAGGCAAAGATACCCTGCCTACATTACAACCAAGTCCTTGGAGGTCCAATAGCTTAACAATGATTTAAAAAAAATCCTGAAGACCCAAACAGAAGACAGGATATTCTGGAGAAAAACTATCCATATTGACTTCAGGAGTGAAAACTATTAAATAAAGAGGATGTAAGTCATAATTCATGTAAAGGATGCTAAATATATGATCTGAAATGTGTGTTACAGTACATTAATACAGAGGGAGGGGGCAAAAAGGCAAACAAGGACAGAGTACAGCAATGGTGCAACTCCACCCACTTTTCCTCTGTTCCACACTTACTCAGCCTCTCTTTTGCTTTCATTGCCTGGCAGTTTGCTCATACTGAGCTAAAGAGGGATTTTCATCACCTGGAGGTGTTCACAGTTTTTCCTCTTTTGGTGCTCTGACCTTACAGAAGATCAGTCCAGAGGTTCTGGCGGGGTTCTGTCTGTCTGTCTGGACACAGTATAATGGATTGGAGATTATCCTGATGTTGAGTGTGATTTCATGACTGAGGGATTATCCCTGAAGTGTGTGTGTGTGTGTGTGTGTGTGTGAGTGCATGTATGCAGACCCTGAGTCAAGTTGTAAGTTGATGCAGTTTGTTAGAGAGTGGGCATGGAGGAGCATCGTGCCCTGAGGGGGTGTGGCTGTACAAACCTCTTTCAGAAAGTTTTAGCCACATGTGAATGCTACTCCATCAGAGATCAAGGTAAGAGTCCTTCTTTTAACTCTTTATTTGTATCTCTACATCACTGCACATTTGTATCTACATCGCAATACATCTATCTGTACATCTACATCTCAGTATCTCAATATCTCTCACATCTTCTTTGCTGTGCTAAAATCTGAGGTTTAAAATATCACCCTTAATTTGCTCTTTTTAAGTAAGCTAAATATTTTAATACATTAAGGCTGTAACCCATATATACCCATCTATAACCAGCTCAAACTCTCTCCAAGTTTTTTTTCAACTTAGTGTAAGATACAATACTTGTGCACCTCCAAAAACTATATCATGAAAAAGTTCATTTGTAAATCAAAAAGTTAAACTGTCATATATTTATTACTAATACTGTTTCAATAGTAATTTTCTGAAACACAAATTAAAAAGGCTTGACATGTAACATGATATAAAATATGTCAGTTTACCTTTTTGAATTAAATTATGAACAACAATGAGCTTTTTCATTATACTCTAATTTTGAATGTAATTCTGTATAGTATGTCATCTATTATTTACTGTTGACAGATTTTGAGAAATTAAGACACCTGTTTAAATGAGGACAGCTACTGAGCTTTTCAAAATGTTCAAAATTAACTTCATAGTATGTCAATTTTGTTAGTTTAATTAATAGATAGATAGATAGATAGATAGATAGATAGATAGATAGATAGATAGATAGATAGATAGATAGATAGATAGATAGATAGTACTTTATTGATCCCTTTAGGTGGTTCCTTCAGGGAAATTAAGGAAAATTAAGGATAAATATTTTATTTTGAGGGAAACAAAATTATAAGTTTAAGTATTTATGATTTTAATTAAACAACAACAGCAATGATATCAACCAAAATTACTACAACAAAAATATATACTGCTGCTACTGCTACTACTAATAATAATAATAAGAAGAAGAAGAAATAGAACAACAAGAAGAAGAAGTAGAACAAGAAGAAGAAGAAGAAGAAGAAGAAAAAGAAGAAGGAGAAAATAATAAGAAAAAAGAGCACACAAACAGTTACAAATGGCTTCCATAAACTTTGCTACTTCATCAAAATCACGTTTTCTCCTTATGAGCCATCAAGAATGGCTGGAGAAAATGGTTAAAAATAGGTGGAAAAATGTTTAATAAAGTAGAAGTAGAAATTTGTTGGATGATGCAAAATAAAAGTGTATAATAGCCAGACTGTGTTCATCAGGAGTATTTTTCTTTTCATTTTGCAGACTTACAGTATTTTTGAGGTCTAGGGCTTAAATACTTTTGTGTATGTGTGTGTGTTGTGAGACAATTCAAGTGATTCCATTTATATTAGTGCAAACATACAGAGAGAAGGCCCACAAACACACAAACACACACACACACACACACACACACACACACCATGTATTAGTCTGAAAGACCGTTCACTACTAATTTATTAACAGATAATAAAACCAATAGGTAACCCAGTCTTTACTTTCCTGCAATAGTTAACTTTTGTACGAGTCTTTTTGTATGAGTTTTGTTGTGTTCATTACATGTAGCTGGCAGATAAAAGCATGTGATTACTTTAGATGCAGAATTGACAAAAAATGAGCGGTGTGTGTTGGTTTTGTAGGTTAGTGGAGGATTATGATTTTGTGTCCTTTACAGTCGGCTAATCCATGTCCTGTACAGACAGCTGATCATTGCTCCTGTTTCTGCCTCTCTGTTTCTCCCCCCACCCGTCACAATGATGTCAACACATCGCTGCTGCTGCTCATGGGCTTATAAGGCAGAATCTGCTCCCAGAGCCTGCAGATATATTTATAATGTAATATTGAACACATTTGTGGAAGGATCTGCAGAAATAGCAGCATGAGGAATGTTTGCGGTGATGCTGGAAAAAGTTCATGGTGAAGTTCTGAATCAGTCTCATCTGGGAAAAGGGGGCCCCAGGAGTTAAAGGCTTGCACAACAGCAGAGTGGTTTGCAGTGTACAGGCACGTTGCTCTGATGAGGATTGTTTTCTCTCAGTGCTGTTCCACAGGAAGTTTGGAACATATTAGCCAGACTCAAATACACAAAGATTCAGTGCAACGACCAGCACTAACTTCACTGAAGTAAACTGCATCAACCATTATCATGCCTCCTATAACACACACACACACACAATTTATGTAGATTACACATATGTACACTCCTGAATACATCTTTCCTGTATAGTCTATGTAGCATGTTAGCACATCGCTCACTTAGCTTACTCAACCCACACCTCCATATCTGAGAGGTTCTCTTATTATATTCAACCTCTATAATATCCATGAACCACCAGTATGTCTAAACATTTATATAACTTAAGAATTGCTCACTTTGAGTTGTTTTCCTTGTGGTTACTGAATAATCAACCTTAGTATGTCATAATACAGTGAATTAAAGTGGTAAACCTCATAGACTCTAAAAGCATTTTTGTACTAAACTTCTCACACTTCTCAATTGCACTATTACGGACTGTTGCAATATAATGTAGCTCACTACTGTACAGTGCACAATGTAAATAGCTCTTATTTTTATTCTACTCACTATGTCATTCTTGCACTATGGCATCCAATCTGGACAGCAAAGTATAAATTTCATTATACAGGGAAACATGTTTCTTTACTGTGCGTATGACAATAAAGATTTAAATCCTTTGAATCCATTGAATCCTTGAATCCTAACATTAGTGAGAAGAAATTGCAGGCTTATTATTTAGGTATTAATGTTAAGACTTCTATCAGTTATCCAGTAACTACTTTTTAACTAGTATGCATGTTATGTAATTACAATACTGGGTAAAAAGTCAACAGTTTTTCTTAGTAGCAAGTGCTTACTTGCTTGAGAAACACAAACTTTAGAATAAATACAAGTACAAGTATAGAATAAGTACAAGTGGAACCGCAGTTTTCATCATTAATCCATTCTAAAGTGCCCGACCAAAACGAACAATAACTGAAGCAGTATTTCCCAAAAGAAATAATGTAAATCCAATTAATCCATTACAGACATTCATTCATTCATTCATTCATTATCACACCCGCTTAATCCTTATTAGGGTCGCGGTTAGTCCCCCACCCCCTCACTGGGCGCAGGGCAGGGCATTACACTATTCAACTAAGCCCAGGACAGGGCGCCAGTCCATCGCTGCCATTACAGACACTCTAAGATATTTACAAAAAATATATTTTATATAGAATAACTATAGTTTTACCTGCAGAAAACAATGAGAAATAAATACACTCGTTCTTGGCCACTATTTTTTTCACACTTGTTTTCAGGCAGTAGTGCTGCGTGCTGTCGTTTTAGTGTGATGTGCTTGAGTTTGTTCTGAGTATTGTCAATGAGAAACAATGACAATGCCAGAATGAACGACGAACGTGTGTGTGTGTGTGTGTGTGTGTGTTGAAGATCTGGATGGATGCTTTGTTTTCTTGAAATTAGAAGCGAGTTACATGGACATGCTGATGAAAACTGAGCAGATGAATGATAACTGGGACAAAATTTTCCAAAAAAAAAAAAAAATCTGCGATAGCCAAATTGTTGGATGACCAGAGCAAATGACAACCAAAGTTCCACTGTACAGTGTTTGGCAGATGTTCTTGTCCAGAGATATTTAGTTTCTGTCATGTCATTTGTTTCTGTCATGTCAGGAGATGTACTATTAGGAGCTTTGCCCAAGAACTCTTGCTGGTATAGTGTTGTGATCTTGCCTAGGTTGGGAATTGAACCCTTGTCTACCAGATAAGAGACAGAGTTATTATCACTATACTCAACCCCATCAAATCTGAGATATTTAATGACAGTCCAAAATTATTACAATAAAACAAATTCAAGTAGCTGATTATGTGTCCATAAAAGGTTAACAAAGTCAGCATTATGATTTAGCTGACCCAGGCATCAAAAAGTTTTCTTTTTTACATATTTATACAATACACTTAGGTTCTGTATGTGAGTATGTTATTTTAACAATTTCCTATGCTCTATTTAAGGAACAGTATACATTTGCAGTTTACCATCCACCAGCTTTCACTGTATTAATAATTAATTAAATTAAATTCCTTCACCAAGAAGTCAGGAGCAAACCTTGCATTCTTCCAACTGAACAATTCTACATATAACATTACTGGCATTCAAAAAATATTGTCACTTTTTATTTGACATTTTATTTTGTTTGAATACACCACAAATGCTCACATTTATTATTCTAAAATGTCTCAGGTAAGGACTGACTTTTGTACAATACTGTATGACAGAGGAATTTAAGTGTAGGTCCAAATAAAGGCCTTTTAAGATGAAGTATTAAATATATATTGCTGTATGGTTATTTAGCAATTTAACATGTGGATGGTTCTGTATGTCATAAACTAATGTGGTAGATGAGGTCACAAGAGTAATGAAACATACACAAACTATAAGTCATGTAGTATGAATGATGGTTTTACATTTATTCTAAATGAATCCTCCTGTATATTAATCTGAACAACATTTGAGTGTTTAAATGTTACTGCAAATAAGAGATTTCATTTGAACTAATACTCTGTACTTATTCTGGAAGTTTATACACCTTACCCCCCCTCTCTCTCTCCACAGAGGCTTTCTCAGGACTTACTGATGTCACTCCCGACTCCTCCGCTAGCTCTGTTTCCCCTGACAATAATTCTCTCATCTCTGATGGTCACCCTTGGTCAGCCACCCCCAGCATCCAAACCCCCACCTCTCCTCAGCGCTCTGTTAAAGCTCTGAGGCAGTGGCTGAGCGGACCATTCTGTAGGCTGAACCTAGGACAAAGGGGCAAAAACCAGAGATCAGAGGTCAAAAATGACCCAGATAGACGGACCTATGCATTCATACCACTTTCACATAGCAACAGCACAGTGAGCACTAAGCAGGAATCTAACAGCCAAAATCAAACAGATGGACCAATGGTATGTTTCCATTCAACACTTTTGGATTGGTTTCATTAACACAGTATTGGACAAATTATAACGCTAACTAATGGTTTTTCAACATTAAAACATAATTTAGCTACTAATTTTTGGGCCTAGGATTCTGGCCCTATTTTAATCAATAGTTTAGCTAAATGTCAAGTTTGAAAACTTTCCATCTTTCTCAAAAATATACTCAATAAGCCAAGACAGGACTGGTGTCTACAGTTTGCATTTTTAGAGTTGAGATACAAGTCTAATGTAGCTTGCTAACAAATAAAAGGTTTAGGAATGCATTTGCACAGTGCTAATTTGTTGGCTATGAGTGCCCATTTCTTTTTAGCTACAAGCAAACATTGGATACCAAATATGTCTCAGCTGATTGAATACTTGCTGAGAGATTTTTCAATATTGATCTTTTCAGTGTTAAAAACTTTTGAAAAGACAATACATACTTAAAAATGTATGATGGGACATCACAGAGAGTGATGCACCTCTTTTCATTTGTAATTTGGTTGACTATTAACATGCCCCTCTAAGACTGGGACCACATTTCCCAATGCAATGAAATTCATACATTTTTAAAACTCACCTACATCTGTGTACATGTTTGTTTATCTTCATATTGTTTCACTGTATTTAAAGGTTATTTTATTTCTGCTTCTTTTTTACTTTTGCTTCTGTTAATAATAGATAACATTAGACAATAAAAATTTTAGTAGTTCCATATCCACCATTTATTTTTTGTTACTTCTTTTTTTTCAGACTTACCCTTTATCTGTTAGTTAACAATTAAAATCTCCTCCGTCTGTTCTAATACAATAAAACACCTACAGCAGCTACATAGGTAAAACCACTTGAAGATTGAACCACAAGAAATTTAATTAAGTCCAGTAATGCACACTATAATATTCATGCTTATAAATATTCTGAGTGTAATTTTGTCCTTGCAGGTTTAAAACCCAGAAAAAGTTGCTTTATTTCTAATTTCTCATTTCTGTCAAATACTGAAAGTGTTGATAAAAATGTAAAGTATTTTAAGTGCTTTTTACTTGTATATGATATAATGTGAGTGAGCCTGTCACTCACATTAGCAACAAAACTTAGCCACTTGGTTTTATTGCTGTAAATGAAAGATAATAGTCTCAAATATCTATCTTAGTACATATTTTTATCAAAAACAAAATTTACATTCACCAAAAAAGTTGTTTTTGTGCAGTAAGCCATTCAGCGAATTTGCAGATTTTACCTGATAAACAGGTTCCTGTGACCCCTGGAATCCGGATATAGAACTACTTCTACCACAGAGGTAGACAAGCTTGTTGGGTGTCATTCGGCTCCTGAACGACTTCTCTTTGAGCTCATGTATCCATCCACCAAAATGTGAGCAGGTCAGATGTTTTCAGATGATGTAAACAGCTATTTTATCCAGCGTCGTAATTTAGTATTAATTTCTGGTAGGTTTGGATTTATTTTGATAAACTTTGAAGCGTTTCTGGTGTATTAATGTGTTGTGACACAAATAAACTGAGTTGAGTTTCAGTATGCTATGTCTCAGAACACTCTGTCTATGAAAGTATGAGATAATCGGCTGAACATTGCGTGAGGCTTCCTTTAACAGTACTCTACAAATATGCTAATAACTCATATTTGAAAAAAAAAAAGACTTTAACCCGGTTTTCCTTGGCGGGGTCACATTTATTCATGTATTTAGTTATTTAAATATTTATGTAATAATGATGTACATGTAATAACTATATATATATATATATATAATTAGTGTCTATAATGATATGCAATATTATGAAATATATTTTTCTGCATTTTTAACACAAAGTACTTTTGACAGAAATGAGAAATTTGTTTGAAATTTGATGATGATTATTTGATTACAAATGGTGTTTATGGAGCAACTGATGGTTACTAAACCAGTATGGGTATGTTAAATATCAAACAAACTGCTTAAAAATGACTGTCTACCATTAAACCATTAAAAAAATATTAGCATAAAAAACATTTGTACTATTAACAATGTTATGTTATGCTATCTGTGCTATTAGATTTGTTAGCTATTTTTGATGGGAAAATGGCAATTATTGTAGATACTCAAAACTTCTTTAATTGTAGGACGTGAACAGGGTTTCAGAAGTCAAAGTAGCTGAGGTTTCAGGTTACCACAGCCATTTAACTAATCTCTTACAGGTAATGTGCAAACATAAATACCATACACATGTATGTACACACACAGTAATGAAAGTGTTGCAGAGTGATTTGGTTTGACTTTGACAAACAGTTGTTACAGCTTTACATCTTGTGTAAATCAGAACCATCATCCCAGCTTCTTGCTCCCTGGTGAAGGCAGCTCTTCTGGATCTAAGGAGAAATTCGACCAGCCAGTGGGCCCTGAAGACAGTGAAGAGGAAAGAAGGAATGCCTTTGAAAAAAGCATGTGGGTCATCAATTCTCTGTGATTCAGTGGAACGTTATGATACAGTTTTACACTGATCAGCCATAATATTAAGTCACAACACTCACAGCTCTAATGACCACATAGGTGCACCTTTCAATGACTGTACTGCATCTGTTTCTCTGTATATGTTAAGCCCTTCACATCATCAATGATCAGGACCCCCACAAGATCACCACAGGGCAGATATTTATTTGAGTGGTAGATAATTCTCTGCACTGCAGTGACAATGATGTGAAGGTGGTGTGTTAGTGTGTGTTGTGTTGACACAAGTGGATCAGACACAGCACAGTTGCTGCTACAAGGAGATATAATGTTATAGCTGATTGGTGTATAAGCACACTTTTAAAGTTGTTCTAAATTTGTTCAGGCGTAAGCCTGTTTTTAACTCTACATTTGTCATTTTTCTCTGATGTAGATATGTACTGTCTGAGTTGGTGGAGACAGAGAAGCTTTATGTGGAAGATCTGGGACTTATAGTAGAGGTGAGCTTTGTCTTTAAGAATTTTTTTTTTTTTTGTCTTTGTCGTTTGGATTTTGTGGTATAGTATGTAAAAGAAGTCACCTTGCTTGGAATGAAAGTAACACTGCTGATGATCTGATTTCCATTTTCTGTTTTAGGGCTACATGGCCACTATGAGCAACACTGGAGTACCAGAGTATATGAAAGGGAAAGATAAAATAGTGTTTGGAAATGTTCACCAAATCTACGACTGGCATAAGGAGTAGGTATACATTATGAGTGATTGTAAAGTGTAGGTATGTTGGTCCAATT
Source organism: Crenuchus spilurus (assembly GCA_036984385.1). Lineage (NCBI taxonomy): Eukaryota > Metazoa > Chordata > Actinopteri > Characiformes > Crenuchidae > Crenuchus > Crenuchus spilurus. The sequence goes on along the minus strand of BRDA01028592.1, from coordinate 2,138 downwards.
ATGTTTGTGGTAACATACGCAACTGTTCTAAAAAACTTTTAGTGCTGTGATATAAAAATGATGGTGGAGTGTTTTGTGGAGAAAGCCTGTAGAAGTAAATTCATCCAGACTGCACTAATGGTACTGGGTACATTGCTGAGACAAACACAGACAGGCAGTTAAACTTCCATGCAACTAGTTTAAATCTGTGAGTTGCGTGCAACATAATTTTCATGCAACTTGACAGTTAAATCAGCACAACTTTCTATCAGATTGTAGAGCATTTCATGTTTCCATCTGCAGACAAGCTTCATGGAAATGCCGATTTGTGTTTCAAGCAGGACCTGCCTACAGTGCCAAAACTTCTATCAAATGGTTTACTGACTATGATATTATAGTGCTTGATTGGCCAACCAACTCTTCAGACCCGAAAATATAGATAGTCTATTGGGTATTGTCAAGAGGGAGCTGAGAAACACCTGAACAGCCATCCAGACTGCACTAATGGAACCTAGGACACTGACCACATAAACACAGACCGTGAAACTTTTGTGCAACTAGTTTCATGCTGTGAGTTATATGCAACTTGACATTTAAATGTACTTTATATTAGACAATTCAGTACAATTTATTTTTGTGTATGTTTGTGTAAATTGCTTGAAAGTAGTAATGTAACACCAGCCTAAAAACCACTAAGTAAAATGAACTAGAGTGAGTGAAAGCAAACATTTTACATTCTACTAACAATTATTTCAAAAGGTATGGCATATCTGTGTTTGTGTGTTAGTCAGTTGGTGAATTCTGTTTTTTAAAGCATAAAGAAGAAAACTACAACTGAAGTTTAAACAACTTAATTCTATTTAAGACTAGTTATATTACAGTGTTTTCAGTCAACTTGTCTTCATTTATGAGCTCCATGATTTCAGATGTGGACAAAAGCATTTTGGATGCAATCTTGTTGAGGTCTGTATGGAAACTCCTCAAACAGTCTAAAAGACATCAGTGGCCTTTTCAGTAGAATGCTTTATCAAATAGAACATTTCAGCCATAAAAAGATTGGTGTAAAATAAATATCACTTGACTTGACATTTTGTTTCCAAACACAATGAAGCCTTCATCCATTTTAAGTAAGACAGTTTTGGGGCTACTGTATGTGTATATGATGATTAAGTTTATGTTAAAACATGCATAACTGTTCAAAAATAATGTGTAATATTATGGGAACAGTTACATTGGGGTTGTGTAAAATGGCACGTATGTGTGCATGTTGTGTTTGTTTGGAGAAAACTATATAAACACTGAGGCTTATTTTCCTGGTGCTCTGACCTTGTTTTTACTGTCCATACAGCTGTTTCCTGTGTGCTTTTGTGCACATTAATCCATTTTTTATTATCTTACAGCTACTTTCTTGGTGAACTGAAGAAGTGTGTTTCTAATCCAGAGCAACTGGGACAGCTCTTTATCAAACATGTAAGCATGTAATAGGCAGAGGTTTCCAAGCCTGGTTCTGGAAATCTATCACCCTGGAGAGTTCAGTTACTACAGTTTGCATAATAACTGTTCTGTCATGATGTTCATGAAAAGTTTACAAAATCCTCATAGAAATGCCTCTGTATTTAACCAACACAATGGAGACAGGACTTGAAGCCAGATGTTCATTCATATAACTACACAGCGACACAGATAGTGACAAGACTGCTACATACAATGACTGTCAAAAGACAATGGAACCATTAGGGGATAAATAGCATGAGTAATCAACAAAGGAATGATACAGCAGGCTTGAATGATAACATAAGACGAGGCAGAGGCAGTGTGTGACAAGTAGATTACTATTTAATGTTTTACCACTTCATCATATGTATAAAAATGAACATTACGAACATGTCATTCTTGTTCAGAGTTTAATTTTAAAATATAAGCTATCCTGTTATATTCATTACAGATGAAATGAGAGATTACATTACACATTTGAGAAATGTAGAATCTCAAATTAGAATATTTAGTTTTAAGTTGAAATACATTACTACAGAAACCATACAAGACTGTGCATCCCTCAGGCCACAACTGCAACATTCCATAATATCAAGCCATTCCTGAACCAGAGACAATGTCTAAATTGTCAGAACAGACCAAATTGCTCAGTGATCCACAGTCCT
>BRDA01028590.1:0-11089 GCA_036984385.1 Crenuchus spilurus | reverse complement strand
ATATATATATATATATATATATATATATATATATATATATATATTTATTTATTTATTTTTACCTGTAGCTTACCTTACAGTGAAACAGAGATGGTCGCAAGTCACAAAATGCAAGTCCAAGTCAAGTCACAAGTCTTTAATCTAGAGTCTAAGTCAAGTCAAGAATCTTTAAGCCCAGAGTCACTGGGCAGTATTTGTCCTACACAACTGACATAAAACTCCTAAAACTGGAATTCTCTACCAGGGATAATGGAAGGATGCAAGAAATTATGATTGAACCTGCAGATAAACATGTTAGTGTATAGTAAGTATATCAAACCAATGGAAAGCTTTGGGTAAGGAGTTGGAAAACATTGCAAGTGGCTAGCATAAACTAGACAAACCTACCGGGTGTGTTTAAGATGCCTTATGAAGTTTTATGTGGTCGATCCAGTGTCTTTAATTTTTTACAAACATTTTCTGCACATTGATACCCAATGATACCTTATAGCCCTGGTGCATTTTCTTGCACTTGATTAGCACAAAAAACTATTTTTGTTGAGCTGACAAGCTAGCTGCTCGCTGTTTCACCTTCTGTACTCATTCAATGACCCAAAGAGTGATATGATTAAACATACACACTTACCTCTGAACTCTTATTTTCACAACGTGCCTGAACTCTACTGCATTCTGTCTATTTTTCATTTCTTTGGAGCCGTCATGTCTACCCAAAAGCTCAGGAACAATAATGTAGGTGTAACATTCAGTGTTAGTTGGGAAAAGGAGATGTTGAGTGTTTTAGATGTATTTAGAGTGTTTTAGGTTTTTTCTGTGACAGTAACACCCATTGTTCAAAGTAGGAATCACTAGTTTTTTTACAACCTTCTTAATAGCGGACCAACTTTAATTTTATTTGTAAAATAAAATCGTGGGGCGCTCCAAAAATAGTCAAATGGCCCGTGGGCCAGATTTTGGACATGCCTGACATAATAGAATTCAAGCCCAACTTTCACATATTTTATATTCACCACTGTTTTTTTTTTTTGTTGTTTTAATGCAGATACTGTCTGAATAAGTTACTCAAACTATAAATGAAATATTCTAATAATCTGAAATACTGAATTTTTGATTGGCATGAGCTATAATCCATACTGATCAATAATAAAACAAAAACATTGTGAAATATTTTACTTAATGTGTAATGAATATAAAATGCTTGAGTTACATTTTTTGAATTGGATTATTAACACGAATGAACAGTCACATTTTTGTGATGCATTAGTATAAAACCATTCTGAAAATAGTTCTTCCAACAGCTATATATAGCAACTGCTCCATCATGGAGGACAAACCTTTTCCCAATACAGAAAATCATGTCACCATGTCTTTTGAGTTGTCATAGTTCTATATACCGTACAACCACTGCCTTTACTAAAGAGTTTTTATATTGTACAGAGTTCATTCATATCACTTTCCTTCCTAGTCTCTGTTTATTAAATCTTTGATCATGTGGTCAGTTTCATGACAAGTATCACCATTGTATTCAGTGCAGAGTCATATATAACATTCTTGTTAAGTGGAAATGATCTAATCTCTTTTCTCTTTCTCTCTTTTTTCTCTCTGTCTACCTCGGACTGTGTTGGCGCATTAAGGTAAGTCATATTTTCAAATGTGTGATCTGTGATTGTGGCTGAATGCTTATTGTGCCATTAACTGGTCAGCCCTGCTCTTTTACTGCTCTAATTCAGCCTGTGCTGGTTGCTTGAACTGGCCAATACCAAGGGTCAGTCCACCCCTCAATAGAGAGGTTGGGATATCGAGAAGCTCATCTTTGGCTGGATTTGCTGGGTTAAATGAGCAGTTTGTGATGCAGGCCAAAGCTTGGGCCAGTAATGAGAGCGTAATGACATTTGGGGCTGGCTGTGTTTGGGTAATGTGGCTAAGCAATGCGCCAGAGGGGTTTTTTTTTGATGACCTGATGGGGGTAGATCACTGATTAAACCCCCACAGGTTTCATATGGAGGCAGTGTGAGTTTGTGTGTGTATTATACATGTATGTGTGTGCATGTACTGTATACGTGCCTGAGTTATTGCTCTGATCATGATTTATTGACTGGATATGTCTGCAGCCCACTTGCTGGCATCCGACATCCTGCCCAAGCAATGTGCAGGAATTATTGATGAGTTAAATAATAAATCTAATTTTGCAGCTGTTGAATAAATCTCCTTTTACTTTACCACCATGGCACCATTAGGCTGCTTCAAGTCTCGTCCCTTGCTTGCCGCCTGTCACTGTTCTTTCGCTTGTTTCTGCTGAAAGCAGCAGAAGCTCCACTGCTCGTTTTCCAGTTAAATTGTTATTAGATTTGTAACAGATTACTGACCTTGTGTACCCATCCACTGCACTCGTTCTATTAGTATTCCCCACCTTGTAAATTCCTTTGTGACTCTTTGCGAATTGAAAGCATCAATTACGACGTGGTCCATGGCACGTTAATAAATCTGACTGGCACAATGACATACATGGCCATGTTGGTGCTTAGCTGAATCGGCTTTTTATGTGCTGGAGCCAAATCAGCTTTCCCTTTACAGAGAAAACTTTACTTTTGTCAGACGCTCAGTATGCAAATACAGCCATGAATTATGGCTCGTGCACAGCCATGTTTCATTGTTTTTCGCTCTTAACATAAGTCATTTCATGTGTGTTTGCATGTATACAGAGTAAATGAATGAATGTCTGTATTCCATGTGATCTTTCATATTGCACTTTTGATGAATGTCTTCCCCCTTGCCTTCTAATGTGACGTGAAATGAATGTGTTGCTCGGTTGCACCTTTCAATTTGTTCCTGAACTGAACTATGCCAGCGGCGGCCGTCATGGCCAGACTGGCAGATGAGGAGTCCCAATCATCCTTGGCACCTCAGATTGGTCCCACTTGTAACTTTGGATAGTATTTTCTTAAAAAACAGCTGAGCCTGAACAGGTTAGAGAAGTGGATTTAACTAGAACCGCATGATATGGACAAAATATTAGCATTGGTGTTATATTACTACACTCCAGGATTGCAGTATGCCTTGCAATGTATGCAAATGAGCCAGACCATTCTGATCAATATGCAAGCATGCTGTTGATCCTCTACATGCTGCGAAAACAGCCCCAACCTAATGTACACACACACACACACACACACACACACACACACATCCACTACTCCACCACCCAACCATGATGGATTGAAGTGGAAGGAGGTCAGGGAGGCTTTAACTAGTAGAATCCTCATAATGACTCGTACAGGGACCATAGAGAAAACCTCTGGATGGCATTAGCACAGAAAAGCCGGCCGACCCCGTAGATCACGCTCCTTCTCTGCCTCTGGGGCTTTCCATCACACCCAATTACAATGGCCCGGGCCATGTTGGCCTTTCTGTTCCAGGTTTTGGGTCAGGACCTTCCTGCACTGCAGATTCCTGTCCAGGTACACCAGGGATGCAGCTCAAAGGAATAGGACACATTACTACAAGAGCGCTGGACCTTTCTTCTCTCTTTGAGTCAGTTAGATCAATGTGATGGCACTACTGATAGCACTACTTAGCTTAGTGTGACGCTAGACCACACGATTTAGGTTTGATAAATGCATTTAGTTTAGGTTTTTTTAAATAAATATCATGTTTGAGAATCAAATATTAAGTGATGATAATTGTTTCTTATTGCTGAGAGAAAATGCAGTTATTGTCATTAAAATTAACAAAGAAATATAGCTACTACATTTCACTTGGGTAATTGTAGAGTCATAATTTGTTACGGGCCTTGTCTGAAGAAAAAACCTGAATACTTTGCCTCTGGGTTGGAATCTTTTTTTTTTCTCCGTTTCCCAATGTGGTAGTCACCAATTAACCCAACCCATTAGTGGCTCTCCCCATCACTTTGCACTGTCCCTGACTCTAGGAGGATGAAGACATGCACACGCCTCCTTCGTTGCATGCGGTACAGCCACCACCTCTTTTCAAACTATCGCTTCATACACTGTCCCTGGGGAGCCAACGCGCTCGGAGGAAAGTGCAGAGTCTCTAGTTTCGAATGGACCAATCAGTTGACACCGGAGCCAGGGAGTATTGCCATGTGTGAGTGTAAGGGAGAGAGAGAGAGCGCCATCTACCCACCCAGAGAGAGCACTACCAATTTTGCTCTTTTGGGCCCTGGCTGTTGATGGCAAACAGCATGACTGGGATTCAAACTCACAATCATCTGGTCATAGTGTCAGCGACTTAGCCTGCTAAGCCACTCGTTGCCCCTCTGGGTTGGAATCAAGTGCAGAGAGGGAAGCGGCAATAAAAAAATAATGGAAAAACAAACTAGAGTATGAGGAGGCCAGGGACTGAGAAAAGGAGACTTAGTTAGAAACAAGTCAGGGGAGAGCTGGACCTCTACTCTGTCGGGTCCCCTGTAAGGGTCCAGTTGTCATATTAATTGATGATATTTACTTGTCCCCAATGTGGCAGTTTTAACAGAAGGTGGTAAACATGCTCATAACATTTGTTAAGAAATAACACCCTTTGGATCAAGTTTCTGTTGGGCCATTGTTTATTAAATGTTCACACAAATTAATGGGCATCTGGTGTGCTCAAATTGCGAAGCTGGTACTGATGAGTCCAAATATATCATGTGCTTGTTTATTCAAGATGAGCAAAGTTGTAAATTTGCATTAATATCTATTCAGCGGAAATCACTTTGCCTTTTGCTATTCACATATGTTCTGATTCTGAAAGCCTCTCATTAAGACGGGAGACATTTCAGTGACTGGAAACAATAATGTTTCACTGCCAGGCTTGAACTCTAATGTGTATAATTATAATATTCAGGACATTTCCATCACTCAGTGTCAGTTCACCACTCTCAGATCTAAGCCTGTTTTGTTGACTCTCAGTAGAGTGAGATAAATTGAACTGAAAAGACAGTGCACTGGGTTTGCTGAACTGTACGTGCTGTACATAATGACTGCAGTCGGACAGCGTTTGATCAGGCCTGCGTGCGGTAGAGCTTGCCTGGCTAATCTGTTCACCTGCATGAGTTCCACCTTGGGTCATACATACACAGCTACTGCTGGCACAACATAACACACCAGCCTGTCATTTCTGCAGCCCACACAATCCGAATCGCGCTGGGTAATTACTGTCTGCCTGCCATATTGTTTTGGCTGTGCCGTGCTGATTTGAGGGTTCACGCTGCTTCGCTCCACACCTTTAGAGAACGACTCCAATTTGTATTCTAGCGAGAGTTCATTAAATAGTGTATGACAGTTTCAAAGCAATGAGGGACAGAGGGTTACAGTGGGCATTTACTTCCTGTTAATTACTAAACCGATAAGCTTTAAAGCAATCCAGAGGTTTATAGACGTGCTCGACCCCAACGGACCTGAGTCACCAGTATTTTCTGTTGTGTGGGGGTAGCTTACAGGAGTACGCTTCTGTAAAGGAAGAGATGCTCTCCTATCTTTGCGCTTCTTCTCTCCCACAGTGTGTGTAATATTGCCTCAGCCGTGCAGCAAGATATAAAATATTTCTTCACACTTATGCTCATAAGTGATACTTTATTGATTTCCACCTACTCACATGCTGCTCATATGTTTGTCATGGCATATGGTGTAGCCTATAGTGTGGAAAGCTCGGAAATCTCAACACAGAGTCATTGCTTGTGCATTTCTTGACTCATGACTTCAACAAGATGTGTACAAAACTTTCTGCATCCTTGGTCATATTTAAAGACGCACTGATTGGTCGGCTGGTTTCAGCTTGGTTGACCAATCAGTCTGTTATGTTATATATGCTGGTCAAACACCAGTTAGCACTCAAGAAGTTAGGAAAGGCAAAGATGCTGAAACTACAACTGGAGGTTTTTGGAATGTAAAGGTTTGTGTTATAACTTTCCATTAAAGAACATTTATTTCTATTTTATTGGAGTATTTTCCTTTAAAGAAGAGTTACAACGTGTTTGTGTGTGCTGCCAATAATTTTTTTCTGAAAGAAAGTCAGAATCAGCATTCCAGACTGCCTATTCAATTGTTATAATCTGTTTCCATTCCTAATAGAAAATAACGGGAGAATAAGTTATCACAGGCATTTTTTTTGCATTATAATGCACAGTTGTTATATAACTTTAGTAAATAAAAAGTGCATCAAAACTTTGAAAGGTGACAAAACATATAACCAGGCATGTCCAAATGTTTGTATATGACTTGTAGTGTTATGTATTATTACTCTACAGGTTGTATAGGTGGGAAATCCAGGTCCAGAAATTGAAAATCCAACCCAGGATTTTGCTCCTACTTCATGGGAATATCTGCAGCAGAACCAACAAGGCAGTTGAAACAAAATCCTTGGGTGGATTTTTACTTTCTGGACCTGGATTACCCACCTCTATACAGGACTGAGGAATGGCAGTCTGTACCTCCTGGCTGGTCTACGAAGGGTTAAAATATGATCCTGTGGTGTTTGTATTCAAGCATGATGAACTGAGGTCTTTTTTTTTTTACGTTGTTTCTTTGACCACCTGAATTTTTGGTTTCCTAGTTAAGGATTAGCCAGACCTACATGGTGTTCCTGATTAGATCAGGACCGGTGCATTCCCCTTTATCAAAACCTGCCAGACTTGAGTGTTTTCATAATATAATTCATCAGCAGCTGCTTGAAGGTTTGCAACCTTCATTTTATACTATAAATATAAGCTTCCAGGATTATCTGAATCAGAACGGTAGAGAAAGAGGAATGTGGTCAGACTGAGAGTAGAGCAGCTGGTTTGTCTAATGAAAGCCTCCCCTGATGTTGGCTCTATGCTCCTGATAATGATGACCTTGGGTGCCATTACGGTGAGAGAGAGGGAGGAGACCATGCAAGAGCTGTAATTTTAAAGACAGGGCAAATGACTCTAATGAGAGAAGGAGGCCCTGTGGATGGGCCAGGATGTGGAGGAGGGTGCTCCGTGTCCCGAAACAAGCAGGAAACACGTTATCAGCTCTCATCCTGACCTGCCTTAGAGCTCTGGAATACCTCAGGAGTTTCCCCAGTACTGATTATACTGTCCTCAGAGGCTACATTGTTCATTTTCTGCCTTTTAACCTTTAGAACCCTAGGCTCATTTTTCAGGAACTGATATGAAACTAACCACACTGTTATGAAGTTGAGATGTAGACCGGTCTTTGTTTGCTCTTCTTATTATGTGCTTTAATAAGTTAAAGACTTAAGTTATAGGGTTGCTGTGTGGAGTGACTCTACCTAATGTTACACTGACATCCAGAATTTGACATCCAGATATGAGGATCGTGAGTCATGCAGCCGGAGCCCGAGAGAGCAAAATTGGCCATGCTCTCTGTGGGCAGATTGAACTCTCTCCCCAGCACCAATGTCGGCTGGCTCAGGTGTCTGACAAGTGATCCTGGCTGCCCAGGCGGCAATATATCAGCAGCAATTGGAAAAGAGGCGGAGTTTGACTTAACATGCATTGGAGAAGGCCTGGGTTAGTCTGCACCCTCCTAGAATCAGGGACATAATTAGTGATAGGGAGAGTCAACAAATGGGTGGGTTGATTGGCTACCAAACACATTGGGAAGGAAATCGTGTAAAAATTAAAAAATGTAAAAAATTGAAATAACCTGTTATGCTCAATAGGCTCTAGGGATATCATGCACATCAGTGGAATTTCCATTGAAACATTGTAGAATATTTAAGCAGATTCCACGTGCATAAAGATCAAATATTGTGAAATGAGACACTCACTCAAACAGTAAGAGAATGGTCAATGGTCAAGCAGTGTTTGAGCAGCTGAAGGCAGGCTAGTCATTTTATAACATCAGTTATTCAAAAAATCTGATGAGACACTTGATGAGAGGACAAAACAAAGCTTTAGCTGGTTAGAATTAATTGATTTTATAGTTAAATCTAAATGGTATACTGTACCTAGAGTTCTGAGCATGACAGCAAATCCATCCTCCAGCCACTATCCTGCCTCATCAGCAGGAAGTGGAATAGAGTTTTTGGGCAGTGATGTGACCTGTTCTTAGTAGAGGCCACTTAAGACTTACTGCCCCTGCTCTCGTCATTCTCTCTCTCTCTCTCTCTCTCTCTGTCTCTGTCTCTCTCTGTCTCTCTCTCTGTCTCTGTCTCTCTCTCTCTCTCTCTCTCTCTCTGTCTCTCTCTCTGTCTCTCTCTCTGTCTCTGTCTCTCTCTCTCTCTCTCTCTCTCTCTGTCTCTGTCTCTCTCTCTCTCTTTCTCTCTCAGGTTAGACTGATAGGCCCTAGCTCAACCTGAGTGACATTCTCATCAAAGGGCAATCAGCAGTAGATTTTCTGAAAGTCTGTTCCTTCAAACCTGCGGGCAATAGCATTCACAGTGAATTGCGTTTTAGAGGGCATGATGATCATTCGTCATGGAGCTTACTTACAATAGAATGTGCTCCCACTCCGGGCTGACTTTACGGAGAAAAGAATGTCATTATCGGCTAAAGTATTAAAATGAGTTGAGAACAGATTTGACTCCATCTCTGCGCTCTATTGCTCTCGTAATGACTCGTTTCTCTGTTCGTATACAGATTGCAGCATTTGTTTGACTGGGGAGGACACAGCGAGTTGATTAGAGTTGTTAAGGAGAGCAAATCAATGCTGTCATAACAAACAAGTATTTCTGAAATGGTCACTTTATAGGAGGAGACAGATTTTTCACTAGAAAGGTGCCATGAAGTGTTGCTTAAGAGAACCACTTTTTATAGCCTTAAAACATTTCAGTAGATGCTTCTTTAAAGTGTATGTAATTGAGATCATATGTGTATATGACATCTGTGTGGGGCTTTTATTTTAAAGAGTGTATGATAATATCATTTTTTCTTCCAAACCAGTTTAGTCAGAGTTGTTGGGTCTGTTCTGTTGGTTCAAATGGGCAAACTGGCAATCTGGGCATTCTTGAAAATTCCACATCAGCGACCTTGGGCCTTGCTTCAGTGATGGACAAGCAAATAGAAAGTGAAACTAAAGCAGGTTGACCAACAATGATGCTACCTCAACCACTATCAGCCCTCGCCCCCTCATTTGACTAATGTGTAAGCATTCGTCCCCTCCATGGCAGTTTTTAATCACTGTGTGTCTAGATAAACATCCAGAGCTAAATTGTTTATCAGTCTGTTCGAAATGGTAAAACTGAAATACATGTTTTTATTTGAAGCTTTTTATTAGACACTGACAAGGTTTTGATGTTGTATTTTCTCTACTATAACTACAGTGGACCATTAACCTGTGTGCATGACTGAGAAAATATCACAAAAGGTTTCTTCTTTTGGCCACTGTGCTACTGTTTTTGCCGTCATTTAGGACAACAAATATTTGTTGTTTGTTGGGGGAGACAAACAAAGCGCATTGCTGCTGCCCTGCGGGTCTCAGCTGGCTGGAGGGCCGTGTTTGGCATGGATGCAGCATTCAGGACAGATGGAGAAGGGTCAGTTAAACACTTATATGGCTACTGAGTCAGTGTTGATGAAGGGTGCCAAGGCAGGCCTGGTGGCAGACTGGCTTCACTGGCTCAGAGATTAGAGACAGCAGAGTTTCAGCCAAGTGCACCCGCATGGCTACATACTGCCTGCACTTTATCTTTGTTCTGCACCACTTGTTATATGGAAAATACTGCACTGTTAACATTTACACTGAAGTTTGTCTTCCTTGTGTTGTGCATATTCACTCACTTTTTGATTGTAAAGCTTCCTTTGGTTTGTGAAAGATTTTATATAAGTGTAATTTATTATTATTATTATTATTATTATTATTATTATTATTATTTATTTATTTATTTATTTATTTATTTATTTATTTATTTATTTATTTATTATTATTATTATTATTATTATTTATTTATTATCATTATCATTATCATTATTATTATTATTATTATTATTATTATTATTATTATTATTATTATTATTATTATTGTGTCATGCTATTTCCAACTTTTTTACATTGATTGTTCCAATATGGATGGTATCAACAGTTTAGCATCCTGGAGTTCATTATTAACATAATTACCACAGACTCTTGGCATTGCTTTAACATTTTAAGTACCAGTCAGTCACAGCACTACATGCACAGTTGGGCAAATAGTGTTCCCATCCAAAATACTGCTCAACAATGCTGTGTGACAAAAAGTCTAAAGAGATGTGACAGTCATATCAGCCATCCCAGATTGGTAGTGTAGCCATGCAGAAAGTTGGATAAGACTAGAAGTTGGAAGCAAACTGGAATAAAGCTGGCAAATTAATAAAAAAAAAAACTAAATAAATTCTACATTTTCTTGGACTGATACTGATGTGCTGCACATTGAGTATACTGAGAGAAGGTTTGGAAATATATGTGTAGAAATGAAAAGCCTTGAAGCTCCAGTTCTAAACCAAGAGCAAAATATGTATCCTTGACTACAGCTGATGTAAGTGGGAATTAGGATTTTCGGACAAACATCCTGAGCACGTGTCCTCACCCAGGACTGATTCAAATGTTTGTTTTTGGGAGGAGGTCTTGCTTTCACAAATTATAATTCCATCTGAACATTGGACTAATTTCAGAGATCCATCCATCACTTTTGTGTATAGTTTGTTCTTGACACACAAACTTGACTTAGTCTCTGTTTGTGTGAAGTTGAAGCTGATGGTGTTTATACTGAAACAGTTTTTATGAGTTGCAGCCATTTCTGCTTGAAGGCCTTCTTCACTCCATAAGTGAGACATTCCATCTCCTCTGGAGCTCTGCTGTCCACAAGAATCCTTTCCCACCACCATGAAACTTGACGTGATAAGCCACATTATAAAATGAACCAATCACATAGCCCACACATAGCTTCAGGTACCTTCCATCATCACAACTGATGACACCAAAGTTGGCTGATGTGATGTGCAGACCACAGATTTCAGCAGGACCGGAGATCACACTCGACCAAACATATCAGACTCTCAAAGCAAGCTTTCCTAGGTTGGGAAATTTTGCCAAAATATCATCAATGAAAGTCAATTTTTCATTTCATTTTTTTGGATATCAAGGACCCAGAGTCTAGAGGAAGAGTGGAGAGGTACACAATTCAAGCTGCT
>BRDA01028584.1:2083-18940 GCA_036984385.1 Crenuchus spilurus | reverse complement strand
CTCTTCAACCTTACCATCAAGGGTGGCCCTACCAGGAGCGTAGCTCCAGATGGTATTGCTCTTAGATTCAAAGGTTCTCTCAAGCTTCTCCACAACAGCAAGGAAGCAATCTCAGGAGAAGTATTGTGTAATTACATAGTAAATTACATATGTAGTTATATAATGAATACCATTTAGGTTCTTTATCGAAAGTTTCAAGTCTGTAACTTTAAGTTTGTAAAGAAATCAAACAAAACAAAACCATTATCTTCCAATACATTTCAATATATTGGTTTTCTACAAACTTTTACTTTTAAGAATGTTCTCTAGTGTGCACTCTAGTAATTTACACCATAGAAGCACCTAAACTTTTGTTCTGCTGCGCATTTGCTCTTGCCTCAAGCTTACTCTTGTTCTGAGCTAATTAACCACAGATGATACAGTATTCACGTCATGTCTTTACGACTCTGTCCGGCTATGCCCTGGAAGGGTCAGAGAGAATTCCATCTCTAGGCTGAGGAACTCCCCTCACTAGTGCTGGCATGTTTCTCATTAGCATGGGCCCTTCATTAGCTCTGGTAAAGTGTGGGGTTCTGAGGGGAGGCTGCTCTTTGTTCCCCCAAAAATGCCTCCCCCAGATGACACCAGGTCTGCTCGTCCATCATGCTGTCAGGCCATGATGCTCTAAGGGACCAGGCCATATCAGCCCATGCATATTCAACCAGCCAGCGCCCCCACAAAGCCCCCTAAAGCAGGACAAATGTGGCCCTGGTAAGGCTGCCAGTGCCACGCTCCCCCACCCAACCATATTAATGCACTAATAAAGAGGCCACAGATTCCCCCTCAGTGATACGTCCCACAGGACGGTAGAGATAATTAAAGGCCTTGTGCTGAATATGAACAACAATCACTCATTTCCACAACGGACATGATCATGCAGACTGATGTGAAAAATTGTGACCAGTCCTGTCCCAAACAATTCATTCTGCACTGTTAAAAACAAAGTTTACAGGCTTCTATGAGAAATATTTTTGGAAAAAGGTAATATGGAGTTCTTTACATCTTTGTTCTTTAAAGAAAGAGTCATTTGCAAGCAAATGTGATTCTTCAAAGGCATCTGTCTTTATTTATAAGAGTGATTTAAAGTCAAAGCTAACCAGCTAACCAACTCCAAACAATCACACCAACAGAATGTGTATCTGTGCTTCAAGTCAAGTCAACTTTCAATCATATGATGTCTTTGTTAACAGATATTTTATTATGATTAGAATTTGATGAAAAGTAATGAAAATAAATATTCTTTTATATAATGTACATAGTATAAAATATATACACATATATATATATATATATATATATATATATATATATATATATAATAGTAGTAATAATAATAATAATAATAATAATAATAATAATTTCAAATGTTAATTTACATTTAAATGGAATTTGCTGTGTAACTTACTGCAGAGATAAATATGTACTGACTTCAATATTGAATTGAATAGTATTGCAAAACCAAATGTTTTAGGGTGTGTTCTGGGTTACACACTCTGTTCCTTTGTACAAATGTGGTTGTGTTTTGTGAATTACCGATTTCTTGTTAGGTGCTAAGTGCCAGCAGATTCCCACTCACTTTTCACTATCATAAAGATAAATTATGCGTACACTCACTATTTCAAGGGCGCTTCAAATTTATTTTGTCCTTTTGAATTTTTCACTGTGTAAGAGGTGGGATATATATACAGTGCAAATGAAGGGCAGAACTTTAATAAAGGATCTTATTAGAGACAGAGTAGATGTAATGAGCTGAATAAGTCTGCTTCCTTCATTTGGTATTCCGCTGCTGCTTTTGCTATTGTCGGGCCAAAGCAAATTGATATAAATAAAGGACAAAGGAAATATGAAACTTCGTGACTAACATGTAATACAGCTATCTTATACAAAAGATGAGCTTTAGCTTACAAATACATGTTTATTTAAAGTATGGAACCAGGCCTACTCTTAAGCAAAGGACATTTTTAAACTTCAGATTCTTTGACTTTGTATGCAGGGTAAACCCTCTGCTCTTCAGCCTTACACAGAGAGTTGATTGAGCATCAAATGATGATTAGGAGAATGAAAAGACTTGAGCCTAATTACAAGCCCTGCTCATTGTGTGTGAAAGTGTGGGTGAGTTGGTATTGTGTTTGGAGTGAGGAGGAGTCCTCAGGGGAGCCTGACACATCCTGACCATCTACTTATATCATCATCAGCTTGTTAGTGAGAGTGTGGGCAGATAAAACCATACATTACTGAACAGTGAGCTAAGATAATTTGGCTGATATTATAGTATAGCTGTCTTTTAAAGTACTCCAGCATACTGGCTTCTGTTATACACTAATGAAACAAAACATTATGACCACCTTTTTAAATATGCTGATGGTCCGCTATGCACCTCCAAAACAGCTCTAATGCACCAAGACATCATTTTGACCATCCTTGTGCCATGTAAATGATGCATATGTACTGTACTTGGCTCTTCACATGATGTGACTCAACAGATCAGATGATCTGCACAGAAGTCCAGTTCAGTGCTTGCATGTCTATCGTTACTTCTCAACCAAGTTGGTGTTCTAATCTACTCTTATGATCAAATTATGTAAAGCAAGCCAAATTCAGCTGTACACATTTTGCCTCTTCATTGCCTTTGATTGCCTGATCTAGTGTGTCCACAGCAAAAAGTGAAAAGGTTCTTCTAATAAGATCAATTCAAACTGCTCTGCAAAAAACGATTTTTAAGAAAGTAAAAAAAACCTTGTTCCTGGACTGTTTTTAAATTGCAACGGTTTGAGGTCAATAGGTGCATACAGACACCTGCCCACCCCACACAATCAGTAAGACTCCCAACTACTAACATGGCTAAGACCAAAGAGCTGTCCAAAGACACCAGAGACAAGATTGTAAACCTTCTCAAGGCTGAAAAGGGCTACGGGGCAATTGCCAAGCAGCTAGTTTTTTCATATTTTTTGTCTAAAAAGAAAAAAAAAATATTAACAAGCAAGTTTTGCACAAGACAATTAAGCTCATTCTAAGAACATATGTCTAACTTTTTCTTAATAAGATATTTCAGCTTATCTTGAGATTTATTTACCAGTTACAGGGTATGACTGTGGTTTGCACTGCAAAAAAACAATCTTAGCAATTAAAATGAGCATATATTAAGGCAATACTTTTTTTTCTCTGCCAAGATTTTTGTCTTAAAAAGCACTGCAAGTGTAAGATTATTTTGCTTATTTTACGAACTCTTACTAAGCAAAATTTGCTTGCCCCATTGGCAGAGTTTTTTGCTTAATATCAGGATTTATGTCTAGTTTTATATATATTTTTTCTAGTTTTTTGAGGTGCTTTTTTGCAGTGTGTCTTTCCAACCACAGGGCAAAATGTATTACAATGATAAAATGGCTAGTAGACAGTAGGAGTATACAGTGAGCAGAGAAGGTTGTAGAATTCTACTGAAACACAAGCTTTGAGCCCTTTAAAATCCTTTATTCATGTTAACATCCATGATTCAGCCAGCTCTGATGGCATTCCTGTATATGTCTTTAAAGCCTTTGGAGATCAGCCAGCAGGTGTGTTTGAACTTTCTAGCCTTCTCAGTTGTAACAGCATGTTTCAAACTGGTCACCAATGTTCTGGTTCTATAAACAACCAATGTTTCGCTTGTTTCCATGATGCTCTTCAAAGTTGGTCTTAGAGGTGTGGCCAGTTTGGTCTGGTTTGGTGATGTCTTTGCTCAGCACACCATATCAATTTATCTGTTAACTTGAGGGGTAGTAGGAGTGTCACCTAAATAAAGAAATCTTTACAGAACACCAGCCCTCCATAATAAGACTCGAAGATCACCTGTCTAACCTCAACCTGGTTGAGATTGGTTGATAAAAGACTTCATGCACCCTGCACCCATGTACTGTATAATTCATACATCATACTGCATATTGCATACTGACAGAAGAGATTCACTGATGATGCAATAACCCCGACACTACACACTGCCCTCTCCCATCTAGACAAGAAGAACACATATGTGAGAATGTACTTTGTGGACTATATTTCAGCATTGAATATCATCATCCTATCAAGGCTCAACATTAGGCTCCGAGATCTAAATCTGAACAGTTTTTTGTACAGCTTGATCCTGAATGTCCCGAAGCCAGGCAATAAGGATGGACAGCACCATCTCTTCACTGACCTTCAACACTGGAGCCCCTCAGGGCTATATACCCAGTCTTCTCCTGTTCTCCATATACTCCTACACCCTACACAGCCACACATCTCCAACATCATTACATTTACGTATGACACAATGATCATAGGCCTGATCTCCAACAATAACAAGACAGCTTACATGCCAGAGGTTAGCTTTCTGATACACATGTGTCAAGAAAATAAACATTATCTATCCCAAGATTAAGGTTTCCATGTTCTCCCTGTGTTTCCTCCGGGGACTCTGGTTTCTTCCCACAGTCCAAAAACATGGAGATCAGGTAAATTGGCTACTCTAAAATGACCCTGGTGTGTATGTGTGAATGAATGTATCTGTGTATGCCCAGATATGATTGGCAATCCCCCAAGTGCTAGATGCAGTCCTCCATGTGGATGATCGCTTCCGGTTAAGAGTACACTGTGTACAATTGGCTGCCACTTCTTGCCGGTGTGTGTGGTTGAGTTCTAAGTGTGTAAGAGGAGTGTGTTAATTGTAAAGTGTTTCTGGGTTTGAGAAAGATGCTCTATAAGTGTAATGTTCATTCATTCATGTATTTTGTGTGCATATATTGTGTATTTGTACAATGTGAGGTAATGTGTACTTTCACACTTGAAAATTAAAGTGGTATAATCTGAGCTGTATAGAAACGGAAAGCTTTATTCTTCCCTTAACTTTCCCAGTGTCTATAAACTGGTTAGACTATTGAATGTGTGAGATGAACAGTGAGAATATCATTACAATGCTGCCACGTTCTTTGATCCAGTGTGCTCCAGCCAAGGGTCTTAATGGCTTCAGTGTGAGACATCTGAGAGAGAGGCGATGGCAGCTTCCAGACTTTACCCAGAGGAAGAGCAGCAGGATACAGAGACTCACCGGACTTTCCTTCATTTATTTAACTAATAAAAGAGTCTATTGCCTCTCCTCTAATTGCCACATAGCCTTAGGAGGATGGTATATTAGAGAGTAAGTGAAGGGTGTTTGGGGGGGGGGGTTATGTTTGTTAAGCTCTCTCTTCCCCTGAGTAGACTTCTGAAGGCCAGCAAAGTGGACATCACAGGAAAACAGGAAACACTGAATGAGGACCACATGCTAGTTTGTTTTCATGCTTTGGATGCACGTACAACTTTTATTGTTCTGGTTTAGGTCATTAAAAAGTGGCCTTAAAAACCTTGGCTTGTTATTCAGTTATTAGTCTTAACACTTCATCTTAATAACAATGAATTGCTCAACAAATACTATAAAATGAATGCTAAGTTGGATAATTTTGGAGATACAAATTTTTGTTCCCATAACTATCATTTTGTTATTACCTCATTTACTTTCTGATGTAAAGTTTCAGTTCCTTCACTTTAAACTCTAAGGGTATGCTTGCCTATGCTTGCAGTTTACTCTCTTTCATTATTGCTTAATGAAAGTTTTCGCCAAATTGAATGGAAAAACATATGGGTTCAAACATACATATCATTTGTTAAAATCACTGGAGGGCCCTTCATCGTCTGCGGAGCAACTTCTAATTTTCCAGAGCCTGATCACTGTGGACACAGTTAACCAAGCGAGCCTCTATTCAGCATTGGCATTGGGGAGGGGCTCAAAAAAATGAGCAAAATAAATTGAGAAGGAGAAGGTTGACAATGAGTTCGACTCATTGTGCAGTCTGTTAATCATTCCCCTTGCCCCTCTGGCTTCAATAAAAGGAGTATAAAAGAGAATAAAAGAACAATTTGGGCTGCCCCAGCTGTGAATGCCCTGCCTATCAGCCAGCACAATGCATGACTGGCGGTTGTCGTAATTCAGTGTGTGATCTTGGAAACGCCCCCCTATCTCCCCACAGTCTTTGTTTAAGTCGACTGTCGGTGGGGCGTCCACACAGCCAGATGGGGAAATCCATAATGCAGAGTAGGGATGAACGCAATCCCTCCATCCATCCCTCGTTCCCTCCCTCCCTCCTCTGCTTACCCCATCCCAGCCTCACAAACTGGCCCATTACAGACCAATAGGACTCCCTCTCGGCTAATTAAGCGCAGCTTTGCTAGCGCCAAGCACTATGGGTTAGCAGGCCCCGATGCGGCTCTAGCACCTGGGGATGCTACCTGTTACTCACCCTGGTCATCAGCCCCGCGGAGGGGGGCGCAGCTGCCATGGGCCAGTCCCGGCCAAGCCTGGCTGGTGATGCATGGTGCTTGTATACGATTTGTCTACACTGTTGTCTTAGCGGACGCTGTGGGCGGTTTGATGTCTTTGTGTGCACAGATAAACATTTTGTCCTCTGATAGTAGCGCCTTTGTTGACCCACTATGAGCTCCAAAGTGGCTCCTTGAAGGCATTATTACAGTGTACTCTAGTCCTAAGTTGTAGAAGTACTATCCATTGCTAGAAGTGATTTGTTGCTGTCATGTAAAAAATAAATGAAGTACCAAATGTTTACATTTTTATTTTTTAACTTTTTTAAATATATCATTCCTAATAAACAATGGTGCCAACTGGAACCAAAAAGGTACTACAGCATAATTTTTAGATTTCCTAAGATCATATTAATGGATATTTGATTTTAGAATCATTTCTATACATTTTGAATGCAATATAAATTTGAAGTTTAATGAACCTCCACACAATGTGGACAATCCCAAGTCAAGAACCATTTATGTTGAAGGCAGTGCTAATCTTTTTTCCCCCTCTCATATTAAACACTTTGGAGATACAATCTTTGGTTTTATCACTGATGAACTGTAAAACACTGAAGCTATATCAAGGCACAACATATATTTTTTGTCCTCATTTCAGTTCAAATGAGATTCTTAAAGATTGAATGTCACCTTGATGTGATTTTTCAAAATCTCATAGTTGCTAAGATTTGCTTTGCTATATGCTGAGCCATCAATATTTCAAGAACATTAGACCGGGGAGCTTAGATCTGAAGAACTGAAAGAGAGTCAATGCAGCATTTCATATAGAGAAAATTGCTTTGTAAGTAGTGTCACTCAATACTCTAAACCCACACTGGTGTCAGATTGGTACAAGGAATGAGCTGAGCTTCTTTTCTGAGGGACTTGGTTGGACCAGCATTGATTTTCTACAAGGTTAATTCACCTGCAAACAATGTCTGTGTGTGTCTGAAAGTTGCTGAATGTCACGTTCCCTTGAGCGAAGCTGATCACTCGACTCTTCTTCTCCCCTTTCTCAAATGGCAAAGCTAAGAAATAATTCATCTTCCCTTAACAATCAATACCGCAGACTCTTTCATCACCCCACTCTCTCTTTCTAGAGTTGATTGAGATGAACTGTGTTGTAGTCAGGTTCAGACACTCTGATTGTTGTAAAGTGAGACACTTCTTTAAGGGCCTCGGGGTCCTTTCAAGTCGAGAATGCCAAAGCGATGCGCTAGTAGATTTAGGAACTCAAAGATCAGGCTTAAGGCCCCAGCTCAGACACCTACATGAACCAGACATGGTCTGTGAGGTTTTTAAATTAGTACCCTGTTTAAGTTGGGGGTGCTTTATGCATATTTAAATGAGTGCTTTGCATGTTTTTTTGCAGATTAGCGCTTTACCTGTATAAAAAATGAATTTAAAAAGGGAGAATCAAGATGAGAAAATGCATGAAAATGCAAATGCATGAAAGGAAAGGAATGACCAGGGTGTGTTTTGTAAGTTAACATGCGTGGGGTCACGGCTAATTGTGGCTTTGTTACGTGATTATACTGAGTTTGCTCAGGCTTTACGGAGAGTTAGCATTGTTGACTAAAGCTGGGGGTTCATTTAACTCCTCAGCCTCTTAGCCTGGAGTGTACCCCTGGCCTCCAGAGAATGCCTGGTCCCCTGGTACTCCAACATATTGCCTATGTCACCCCGGCGTACCTCCCCAAATCTCGGTCCACAAAGGAAGGAATTAGTACGTTAGCTTGTCAGCATTAGTGTGTAAATGGGTAGTGATGCAATGTTTACTTTGAGGTTTCCCAGAGATGTGGCTAGTTCTGAGAGGAACTTGAAAAAGCAGACTTTACAGATCTGACATTTTGCCCTCTGATGCCCCTGTGGTGTCCGTATGGGCAGTCTTTAGGAGATAAATTGCCAACTGCCTTCAGAAACCTTCTTAAAAGGTAAAATAAGAGCTATGAATACTCTGTAGTCTTTAGTTACTTGCATAGTTTTTCAATAATCCTAGACAGCCCAAGTGCTCTGGGACACTCCTGTGGGTTTTTATGGTGTTCAATCAAGAAGAAAATTGATCAAGGAGTAAAATGTTAATAACACACCTGCTTATCAATATAGACAGGTTTGGATTCATGTAAACTGGAGTTGTGAATACATTGTGGTCTTTTAAAAAGGAGGTTAGTTTGTCAAAGTCTTGAGGTTTGAAGCCCTGGACATTTAGTTCTGGGATGCTCCTGTGGTGTCCGTATGGGGTTCGATCAAGAGGTAAACCACCAATTATGAAACTTGGCATATGGATAGTGCAGCCTAATGACAAAAGAGACCAAATGCCTAGCAGGCAAAGGTCAGATTCAGTTTGTGGCAGTGCCAAAAGAAGCCCAATTACAGGAAGAGCTTTACTCTGCTGGAGGCTCAACATCCAGCTGTGGGAGCAGGACTGTGCACCTGCACAGTCTGTCTGCAAGAAAACACATATAAAACCATGCAGGTTTGTTGTTATAGATAGGACAATTTTGTCCTGAAAATATATGAAAAGAAGCATTCATACACATATATACATACATATACTCAAACACCTGCACTGTGGGTACCCTGAGACCACCAACCAGTCTGTTGGTCCTTCTGCTTCTCAGCTACAAGCTGCTTGTCCATGGATACACACACAAATACACTCTCTGTTTCCATCTCTGGATCTCTGGAGTGGGGATACTCTGAGCAGCAGTGTCACACCAGTCCTAGGCACAGCTGTGGTAGAAAGCCTGTTCACAGCTTGGCATGCTGGTGCTGAGCTGTGCCCTCTCAGCTGATGGTCTTTTGAGAGTCCCTGCTGCCACACCCCAAATCCATCAAACCCATCTCTACATCTGGCACCATGGTCAGAGTGGCATATGTGTATGCATTTATTTTGGCTTACAGTATGTGAGCTAACATGCCAATGTAACCATCAATCACTCTTCTCCTAATTCATCTGGAGCTTTGAATACATATTCATACAATGAGACACTGACGTCAGTAAGACTAAAACATTTTCTCTAATTTCATGTTAGACATCTTTAGACATCAAGTTTGATATATTTATTTATTTCACCTTGTTTTTTCTTAGTTTCTTGTATTGCCTTACATTTGTAATCTGGTACACTGGAGTTACTCATGCTGTTGACAGCTAAGATCACTGGACCATGACATATGTCTATATGTAATGATGACATTTCCTTCAGTTTCAGTGAAGTTGTCTTATAATAGGGCATAATGGCTTACCTACACATCTACTATGTATAGGTAAACCTATGCAGCGGATGCAGCTTATGGTGCATAAAAACAGTACAGATTGGCCCAAAACACTGGTAATACTATTATAATCTTATTGTGCTTAATGACTAGACTCAGTAGCCTACATACGTTTGTTCATAAAATGGAACGCATCTTAGCTAGCTAGCAACCTCAAAGAGTAGGGAACTTTATTTGGACTATGTTGCCTCAAATTAGACACAAATGAAGTCTCCATATCTTCTCTTCTTTCTTTCAGTCCATGTACAGAGCTGGAAACTGTGACAAAGAAACTTTTACAGTGTTTTCTTAAAAGTGTCAGTTCTACCATTTTCAGACATTTTAAGTAGATAATTATCGGATACTTGATGGAGCCATAATCTTAGATAACTATGCAAAAAGCTGGATCCTTTATCAAATAAATCTGCTCTGGGAAGAGGACCACAGCACAACTAATGATGCAAGTTGGAGGTTAGGTGCCTTGCTCAAGTACACTTCAGTCATGACCTGCTAAGGGATCCAACCAACAACCTTCCAATCACAAGACCGGATCGCTAACCACCAGAATATGGCCACCCCCTGTTCTAAAGGCAGCTCACAAGTGCAACAGCTTCAGAGAATAACCTAATAAAACAACCAATACACAGAGCTTTTGACATGTATGTGTTATTGTTATGGTTATGGCTGGGGTTAGGGCTAGACAGCCCCTTGACTAGTAACCAGTTACATTTGTTGTTCCTTGAAGGCAGCACCATGTTCAGAACAGTTTTGAGTGGCAATTGCACACATGAATTATTTTCCAAATGTATTCTGGTACTTTTGTTTAGCTCTAACTGTATTTTTTCTTTGGTTATACACACACTATATCACAGATGCTTTGGGACTGGGTTTGCTGCATGTATAAATAAGTGAGCACACCAGTCAGTTGTAGCATAGTGCAAATTGATTGTCATGTGTAAATGATTTGATTTGACTGATGTCCAAAAGAACATGATAACAGGGTGAAGCATGGTAGCATTTGGGAAACTGTGAACATTTATGATGTTCTAGAGCCACTTCTCATCCATTAAGTGCCTCCAAATGGCATAAACTAATGGCGTAGACCAGTTAACCTCTATAATAAACACAGGAGCAATGAAGAAAGTGTCAGTTATCCCTATTGAGTAAACACTGTTGTGCAGATACATGGTTAAGGTCGTAATATTGTTTTATGCAATGAGTGATCAGTGATCAGCTAAGCCTCTAACTCTCAGAATTCTAATGGAATGTTCTAGAATTCTAGCCTAAAGGGTTCATTACTGTAATCAGGGCTCAAAATTTGGTTCTCACTCAGCTTCACGGAAAACGGTTGAACTAGAGTGTATTCTAGATTGGAGCAAAATGTCAGGCCCAATTAAAGCGCTGAATTCATCTGCATAGTACGTGGATGAATAAACCTTCATGAAATGGTCAGTAGCTTCCACGCTCTGTAACAGCTAACTTATGGACTGCTTCACTGCCACTGTCAGAGGCAGACAAAGGAGCACCACTGAGAGCAAAGTTCAATGTGATCAATCTCTCACAAGAAACCACAAATTACTATCTGTGGCAGCTCCATTATAAAGAACAAGTCAAATAGTCTTTTTAAAGAAACAAAGACATTTCCCCCCATTGTTGTTTAGACCTGTAAAGTTTAGTCAATGAAGGGTTGCTCTCTGTGATTGTGTCTTAATTGAGTTGGACTAATTGTTGTGGTTTCCGGGGAGAAAGTGCAGTAGTGCCGTGATGAGAATTCGATTGTAATGCTGTTCTCTGGCAGGAAAAGGAAAAACACTGGAATCACAGTCTTCACTGGGATATTGATTTTTATCTCTGATGCTCTAGTTCTAGTGTGGCAGTTAGGAGCCATTTTTACTCAGGGCTTGGCGTCCAAGACAGTTCTTAAACACTCGCAAACAACAGAGATTTAATCGAGTCTTAGAATTCATGAAAGAGCACATTCCTAGAGATACTATTAGATAAGTCAACTTACTGATTATGATAATTATGTAACAACAAGGACAGTCATCAACAGATGATTAATATACAAAAAATGTTTATACTCTTTCAGCTTTCCCAGATTAAGTGTAAATACCACTTTATCAATACACAATGCACTATATCCTGTGTACATAATAATGATTAGGGATGAGCGAGTACACCACTATCTGTATCTGTGTCTGTTCAACCATCTAAATTATCTGTATTTGGATTGGGCGTTTTTTAACCGGAAGTGGGTGGGGCTTAAATCAGTACATTATTTTAAGTCTGAAATTGATATGGATTGATCAGAAGTTGCTATATGTATTGTTTATTTGAAAACTATTTACAGAACAGCCTCAAAATTGAGATTCGAATGTTTTTAATCACAAAAGTAAGAGAACTATTTACAGAACAAGTGTTTTTTTTATAATCTCAGAACATAAATATTTTTATGTGCATGCAGTAGGAAATTATGAAGTACTAAGTATGCATGAACAAGAGTTGTCATACACAACACAACTTATTTATTTATTTATTTATTTTATGATCAAACTGATTTTTTTTTCATTCAATTATTTGTTTATTTTTACTCCTTAACGTTCTTGGCATTTTTTCCCCACACAAAGTTAAACAATGTTGATTAAGGTGTGTGTGTGTGTGTGTATGTGTGTGTGTTCAGCTCTGGCTGCAGAGATGTGTCTGTGTAGGGAGGGGCGGGCACTCTGTCTGACATGGCCAATCACAGATCGTGATGACAGTCAGTTACCTAATGAGGATTTTCCTTCAGCACAAGCACAGATATTGATGAGTTTTAATCATATCATGCTCATACTCGTCAAAAATGCTTTATCCGTACTGGATACTCATCTGAAATGAATATCCAGCTCAACCCTAATAATGATGTTTACACACTGATGGTGCAATGCACATGACACCAGCATGCTAGGTTAAAAAAAACTGGCTAAATTTGTCATGAGCGTAAATGCAATGGGCAACCATGGCCTGGTGGTTAGAAATCTGGTGTGTAACCCGCAGGACATGACTGAAGTGCCTTTGAGCAAAGCACCTAACCCCCAACTGTTCACAGGGCCCACCACTTCAGGTACACATTCTCACTAGTGTGCATATGTGTGTTTCACTGCACAGATGGGTTAAAATCAAAGGTCAAATTCTTCTGTGTGCGTGAGCACTTCAGCAAGTAATTGTACACTTTCAAAACAAAAAATATTAAATTTTAGACGCTGATGGAATTTGACATAAGTAATTGGGTGAGTAATACATAACAGCACAATACCATGCTATTAATACAACCACAGCCTTTTAAATTAGGTGTAAAACGTCTCAGCTATAAGTGTTTAGATAGCTTCATGGACCAAGTTTCTATACCAGCAAACTTTGTCATGAAGTCCTATAGCACAGCACATTTTAGGTGCTCTGATGAACCTCATTAAAAAGTCCTCGAAGTCTTGAGTAAGTTGAATAACTATAGAAAGAAAGTTAAAATGTGCTGTGCAGAGCTACTCCAAGATCAGGGTTGAGAAATACTGTTCTGGATAAATATGATTTGTGTCATTGCAATGACAGACTAGTATGCTGAATGTAAAACAATCTCCACTGCAACTCCAATTTCTGGGTTGTTTCATGGGTCAGGTTTCTATACCATTTTTTCCAACACTACAGTCCTTAAACGCTGCATATTTTAGCTTTTCTTCCTGCTCCAATGCACCTGAGTCAACTCACTCTCTCATTAACAAGCCCTTCATGACTTGAGTAGGGTAATGTCAGAGCAATTAGACTATGAAAATGTGTGTTGTACAGGACATCTCCAACATCAGGTTTGGGAAATAAAGCTCTAGACTCTTTTTAGACTAAGTTACACTGTTAATAGCAACAGCCTTTCTTGGACTAAAACTAACACTTAATCTACACTAATCAGTCATAACATTAACCATCCTTGTTTCTACATGTATTGTTTATTTTATCAGCTCCACTGACCATATAGGTGCACTTTGTATTTCTACAGTTACAGACTCTAGTCCATCTGTTTCTCTGTATATACTTTGTTAGCCACCTTTCACTCTGTTCTTCAATGGTCATCACCCCCACAAGACCACCACAGAACACATTATTAGGTTGGTGGATAATTCTCAGCAATGACACTAATGTGGTGGTGGTGGTGTGTTAGTGTGAGTTGCACTGGTATGAGTGGACCAGACACAGCAGAGCTGCTGGACTTTTTCAGACACTGTCCATCATGTTAGACACACTTACCTTGTTGGTCTACCTTGTAGATGTAAAGTCAGAGACAGTGGCTCAGTGGCTGTTGCTGCACAATCAACTGTGTTAGCCATCCTCTAATCTTTCACGGGTAGTCACAGAATGCAACAAACACTAACACACCACTTCCACATCCGTGTCACTGCAGTTCTCAGAATGATCCACCAGTCACCTGCTATTTGGTGGTCCTGATCATTGAAGAACAGGGTGAAATGGGGTTAACAAAGTATTCAGAGAAACATTGTACTACTGTATATAATTAAAGATCCTCAAATGGCACATACTGTATATAAGTGGAGCTAATCAATTAGAAAATGAGTGTACGTAGATACAAGGTCATTTCAATGTTATCACTGATCAATGTTTGCCCCGTAACCAACCTGAAGTGCTGATATGACTAAATGATAGAATATGAGTCATTTGTTGCTGTTGTTTAACACTTTATTAAAGGCCACTCTTTGGTTCTTTGTTTATTTTCAGCAATAATCACTCTACAACAGTCAATGCATGATTGCAGTTCATTTGCATTTGCTTCTTTTTACTCTTTCAATATAGACTTTTATATATGTGTGTTTCTAGCATGATGCTTATTGAGAATGGATAAAGAATCAAGTTTTGATTTGTAATTATTGCAGGCATAATGGCTTTCTGGCTGCAGATTTGCTGTATCGTAACGGCTTATTGGTCATTGGAGAACAATAACTGCCTCTGCCACTCTGGATTGCACGTCTGTAACAAGATCATTACATTCTCCCAGACAGTGACATTTTATTGTGCACCTCTTATATTATTCCAGGTTTGTAAAGACAAATTGTTATTATTTGACATAAAAAATTAACAAGCATAAGCATCTCATAAAATATACTTTTTATATATAATGCTATTTGATATATTCAGCATATTCTGTCATTTCATGTCTCAAAGTCTTGAAGTCACTTTATGGTTAATGTGGTCATATGTTTTCTATCACAAACATGTTTTTGATGTCTATCAAAAGTCACGTTTCCATTGCAGTTTTGTGCAAAACTTTATCGATATTCTGTTTTGTCGAAAAAACAATTCGACAAAACAAGTTTTGCAATTGTGGTGTTTCCATTAAATGTTAAATACTTTTATAAAATCACATGTGAATATGTGGGCGGCATGGTGGCTTAGTGGTTAGCACGTTCGCCTCTCAGCTCAGCGCTGAGGTCTTGGGTTCGAGTCCACATCTGAGCGGAGTTTCCATGTTCTCCCCGTGTCTGCGTGGGTTTCCTCCGGGGTCTCCGGTTTCCTCCCACAGTCCAAAAACATGGAGGTCAGGTGAATTGGGTACTCTAAAATTGTCCGTGTGTGTGTGTGTGTGTGTGTGTGTGTGTGTCACCCAGTGATAGACTGGCGCCCTGTCCTGGGCTTAGTTGCATAGTGTAATGCCCTGCCCTGCGCCCAGTGAGGGGGTGGGGGACTAACCGCGACCCTGATAAGGATTAAGCGGGTGTGATAATGAATGAATGTGAATATGTTTGTTCTCACGATAAGTCATTACAAACACGGCGGCAGTGGATGTAAACACATACTTCAGCTTTATACATACTGCTACCACGGCACTAGCGCTCATCATCAGCCATCAGAGGAGACGGCGACTTATCGAGGCTTTGGAGTGACAAGCCCCTTATACTTGGGAGCGGCTACGTATGTGGTGTTTTTGGGAAACTGTAGTCGATGATTTTACAGAAGAGCTGTGGATTCAACATTTTAGAATGACACACTCAACTTTTAATGATCTTTGTGATGCTGTGAGATGTTTAGTGGAGCCAGCTGCACATTGTCTAAGGATTCTCCTCGTTATTCCAAATATGCTGCGTCATCTTCATCCTCTTGCTTTCTGTTGTCTTCTTCTCCGTCGTCTCTTTCGCCAATGGAAACATCCGGTTGTTGATCATGTGACTCCCTTGATGCAAAAAAAGTCAGTTTGAGTGTTTCCATTACACTTTTGCGATATAAACCAATTTCGATACGACTGAAAAACCACCTCATCTTAGCGCAAAAGACTTTTATCGAAAAACATGAGTTTTTTCAAAATTGTCGTGTTTCCATTAAGCAAGTTTTTATTCGCAATTCTAATTTGCGATATTTCATGGTCAATGGAAACGCAACTATATTGTATTAACTATGGTGTGGGCAGCTCTTCACAGCCACTGTACTATACACTACACTACAACAATGTCACCAAAGGATAATTTTTGATTAAATGGTAAGTAACCCTCAGGAGTTGCCGATCATACTAGTGTGATCAAATCATGTGTCTGGTTCAAGACATCACAACAATAAATATAGTCACATTGAGAAATGTCAACTTCCTGTTGTCAAATGGCAAGAAAGGGACCTTGTTGTAAATGGTCATATGTAACTAAATTGTATCAGATATCTTTTATCACCATATGTACATATAATCACATTAAATGCTTCACTGAGAATTTTTATTTAAAACAAAACAAAACAAAAAAACATTTTTGAAGTCTGATATTCAGGTTTTTCATGGGTCCAGTATATTGATTGAGTGTGAAAAATAATTTACATACAGGAGATGTTGAACTGATAAAAGATACCAAACAAAGCCTTGATATACATTTTATGTGGTACGGTATATGAAAGCGCTATCATTTGTTTTTCAAAAATGGCCAAAATAAGCTAATATTTCCAAGAGTTAAAGGCCTTCAATAATACTCCTAAACCAATAACTGTTTTGGAACCTTTATTTCTTAAAAAATAAGGTTTTAGAAAATTTGTTCAGATTTCCAGATGAAAGACTTGTTTAAAAGATTTTGGAATAAAAAATTCTTTATTTCCAAGGTTTTGTCAATAACCAAATCCTCATAATAACTTCCGGAAATTGAGAACCTTTATAATCGAATAAAACCGGTAAAAACTTTTTGTTTACTATCGCGAAAGTATATG
>BRDA01028583.1:0-55876 GCA_036984385.1 Crenuchus spilurus | reverse complement strand
TATGGTTTTGTATGGCATGGTATGGGGTGGTATATTATGGTATGGTATGATATAAGCAAAGAATTGTGGAGTTGTTTGTTTTTCATTTTATTTGTTATGGAGGACACAGCCAGTTCATTTAAAGATGAATGACTTCAGATATGAAAATATGCTGACGGTGACAAATGCACCAGACAAAAGAAAGCCCAACACAGCTTTATAAACTGCAGACAAAGGAGACTGTGTGTAGTTCTTTCAATTTAGATTCTATCAATAAAATACATTTGAAATAAAAATGATTCAAATGACCCACACTCTAAGTAAATACCTTCATTTATCAAGTAAAATATTCTAAATGCTTCTTGACTTGAATGCACAATTTGAGAAAAAACTTCCAAGGTATAGAACCAATGTGGAGCTTTTTCAAACCTAGTTTTTTGAAACAAGGATTCAATAATGAACCACCAATCAAGAATGGTTCTTCTGCTGAATTACTGAAGAACCCATTCTTTGGCACCATTTGTCCAGAAAACCCTATGCAGGCACAATCAGTTTCCTTTAGATGACATAACATGGCAGTAATTAACACATCAAGTCAGCCAGGCTGGAGAGGATGACAGGAGCTTGCAATGCCTCGTGTTTGTTTGTTTGTGTGGGCATCCGTCTTCCACTGTGAATATTTATACATGTGTGTATGTCTATCGTTCTTTAAGGACAGTGACAATGTATTCTCCTGTTTTCTATGCCTCTAGGGATGATTATTAATCCAATAATTAAACATTTATTGCCAGATGCACCTGCTCTCCCTCCTTTACGGAGCCCCCCCAGGGACTCCATCAAACCATCAGAGGAAGCCCAAGGACTGGAGAGAGAGGGAGGGATGTGAGAGAGTAAGAGAGAGAGAGAGAGAGAGAGAGAGAGGGAGGGAGGTTGAGAGTGGAAGGGGTGTGGAAAAAGAGCAGCAATTCAGAAGGGTCATCAGATAGCAGGATTCTTTCACACCGGCGAGGTGTTATTGTGCACGAGGACAAATGTCTGTGTGAAGTTATGTGACTCCAGAACAAAAGAAAGGATTGGGAGGAGGAAGAGAAGAATAGAAGAACAGAAGCAAAGAAGAGAGGGGTCTTACCCCCCAGTGAGAGATACCCGTCTGAGCTTGGACAGCTAATGAGAAAAGTTTATGTTAACGTTCCAGCTCCCTTATTTGGACATTTTTTCTTATTTTTGTCAAGATTCTGAAATTTTATCGGTCCAAAATGAAACACTTGAGGCACTCCGAAGAATAAGTCTACGTTAAGAAGATCCAAGAACAGCTGCCACTATCAGTTTCCATCACTTTCTCTGTTGCCAAGAGAACCAGAGGCAGTAGAGTGAGTGATAAAGGCACTGAAGAGAGAAGAGGAGAGAGGGCAAGAGGGACAGGCTCCCTCGGACAGCCGAGATGTTGCGCTACCTGATCAAAACGTTGCTGCAGATGAACCTGTTTACCGACACACTGCGCGATTCATTCAACGGCACCGACCTGGTCTACAACATTTCCATTCCTGCCTTCAACAGCTCACTGCTTGACTGGGCCAACTTCACTGGCTTCAATGGTGAGTACATCAGTGCATGCATTCTCTAGTTTTAGCAGTGAAGTGTGATAGAAGGTAGAGTTTAAAGTATATACATAGTGGATTCTATTTGCTTGTTAACTGGAGTTTTCATGAGTTAACTTAGGCTCCAGTTTATATATATTAGAATGATAATGACAATATTTAGATATTTTTATAGATGTGCTTTGAGAAAAATTTGATTTTAAATGAAACCTTGTACATGAAAACTCACTTTGTAAAGATTATACTGAACTTATTATTGTGATTTTTAAAAGCAGATTTCTATACTGAAAACTGCTGTGTCATCCAGTTTAGTTAATTTCATTGTTACAAATTATTGTTTTTCTAATTGATATCAACGTCAAACTTTTAATACAGCACATTAAAAAAAGAATGTTAAAAATCTTGATTTTCTTTAAAATGTTCCAAGCTTGAAAAGATAAAGGTTTGTATTAGATTATCAAAAGAGTGTGTGTGTGTTTGTGTGTGTGTGTGTGTGTGTGTGTGTGTGTGTGTGTGTGTGTGCTTGCCGGCAGTTAAGCTGTGTGTGTAATGGGAAGCTCCTGCTGCGTCCTCATCCTCAGATGGGATAATGACAGAGAGCAGTGTGTGTGTATGTGTGTGTGTGTGAAGGTAACTGGGAGGAGCTTATTTCACCTTGATGCCTGTATTTAATGAGCTTTCATGTATGTCACAGTGTTCAGATCAATAGCTCAAGCTCTCCACCACAACACAGACTGACACTCAAGGTTATAAACACTCACTCGCTGCTTCACTTATATTGGAATAAACATATACAGAGTATTTACCTTCTCCTCCTTTTCTCTTTATACTTTTTCATCTTTATTTCTCTACTTTCTTTCTTTACACTTATTTCTTTTTCTCTCTTTCTCCTTTTCTTTGCACTTGTATGATTATTTATATCTTTGGACTTTTACTGTTTCTTTGTTTGTTTTTTCACTTTCCTCTTTCTTCCTTCCTTCAGTCATTCCTTTCTTTCTTTTCACTTTTTTCTTTCTTTCTTTCATTGGACTTTCTCTGTTTTTTCCTCTTTCTTCCTTTTCTTCATTCCTTGCTTTCTTTTCACTTTCATCTTTCTTTTTTTCTTTCTTTTATTTGACTTTCTTTCATTCCTTCCTTCTTTTTTTGTTTTTCACCTTTCTTTTCTTTCATATTTCCTACTTTCTTTCTTACTTTTTTCCACCTTTATTTTTATTTAATCTTTCTTTATTTCTACTTTCTTTTCCCTTTCTTTCTTTTCCTCCTTCCTTCCTTCCTTCTTTCCTTCCTTTGTTTACACTTTGTCTGTCTTTACACTTTCAATTTTATTTTTTCTGTCTTTCATCTTTCTTTCTTTCTTTCTTTCTTTCTTTCTACTTTCTTTATTTTTCCTTCCTTCCTTCACTTTCCCATTTTTTTTCTTTCTTTCCTTCCGCTTTGCTTTTCTTCATTTCTTTCTTTCTTTCTTTCTTTCTTTTCATGTTCCTCTTTGAGTTTTTTTTCTTTCTTTCCACTTTTATTTTCTTTCTTTATTTATTTGCTCCTTAATTGGTCCCTTTCCACTTGCCATTGCTTTCTAGCTTTTTTCACTTTTCTTTTTGTTTTCCTTTCTACCTTTCCACTTTCCTTATTTTTCTTTCTTTCTTTCCAATTTCCTCTGTTTTTCTTTCTTTCTTTTGTTCCTTTTCTTTCCTTCCTTCCTTGCATTTATTCTGAATGTAGACCCCCTGTCCAGTGTCAGTGTACAATCTTGGTCTCACTGTGTCCTTTCTGTTAGGACTAATAGAGGTTACTGTGTGTGTGTGTGTGTGTGTGTGTGTGAGAGAGAGAGAGAGAGAGGGAGAGAGAGAGAGAGAGATGAGCTTGTAGGAGGTAAATTTGCTTTTGAAATGCAGCTCAGATAAGCTGCTTATCTCTGTAGTGGTGGAGTATTGATAATGCTGGAAACACACCACTCACACACCTCTGCTTTGTGTGTGTGTATAGGTGTGTGTGTGTGTGTGTGTGTGTGTGTCCCACTGTTTTCTTATATATTACAGTACTTATAAAGCTGTGCTGGAAACTGGGCACCACACACACACACACACACACACACACAATTGGCCAGTGCTCAAGACATCTCCTCCTCTTCTGCTGATGGATGGGAAGGATAATTCTGTCTCATGCCGTGTGTGTATTGTAGCTAAAGTCTTTGTTCCGGCTGCTGTGTGTGTGTATGTTTGAGCATGCTGAGAGCCTAATGAATCCCCTCCCCAGCTGTACGACTCTCACTGCTCTGTGCCTGTATGCAGCCTCAGACAAACATCACAAGTCAATAAAAATTAAGTGAGCCTTTTAAATAAGAGAGATTTGTTACTAACATTCTAACTAAAAGTTTGTTCCTCAGACTCCTATGGACTACGACTGCCTGTAGATTATGTGGAGCTTATAAAAGCTTTAAAAGGTTAAAAGGTTCTCTGGGAAGTCCCTGTGTACCCCTCTGGCAAGTGTATTTTTAGTGTGATTTTAAAATTTGACTATCACATTAATAGAAATATGGATTGTTCTACACTTTTAAAAGGGGGCTCTTTTTTAAGGCTTACAGACATGAAACAAAGTTTGATTCTTTGTTTGGTCCTTCTCAGTGATAGAAAACATCTTATTGTTCTTAGCTGCTTTTTACAACTCCAAGAAACCGTTGCATTAGAACCCTGTTTATGCAGAGTGAACACTTTTGGATGTTCTGTAGATGTAGAACCTTAAATGAATGTGAGTGGAGTCTGTAAATTAATCAAAACAGAATGTTGTATAATTATGTTCCCTAACTAAAGATAATGATGATGTGAACTTCAGGGTTCTACCTCAGTGACAGGAGAGATTGCTTAAATAATGTAGAAGCTAGAAAGAGAGAGGTAAGAAAGTTTCTTTTTAGGGTTTGTCTTATAAAGAGATAGGGACAAAGGTCTAGTAGGGAACTGCAAGTATAGACTGTTTGGGTGGCAGAAAATCTTTACAGTCTGGAGGAAATGCCCAGAGCAGCAGGAGTGGGTGTGTGTCTGGAGGAATAAGCTGAGTGCTTGATTCTATGAGACATGGAGAAGGTACTGTCCAGGGTCCTGGTCCTGGTCTTTTATTGCTTGTTCTCTCTTCAGTTGTGTCTTTGAATCTAGAATTATGTCTCTGATCTTGTTTTTTTGTTTGTTTCTGTCTCTTTGCTGCTGTCCATGAGTATTCCGTTCTTTCTGCTTCTGTCCTTCTACTTCACGCTCACTGCTCTAGCCATCCAAAGTAATCTACAGCACAACAGACTCAATCACAGGCAGATATCTATTCCTGTATCCTCAGCACCAGAAGAAAAAGGTTCTGCCTTCTGGAGTCCCGCCGGAGCAAATCGAAGGCGGAGAAAATCAATATCGCCCAATAACTAATACAGGAAATAGGAGTGAATTTACACGCACCGAGTGCACAGTGTTCTCCTGGGGATTATGTGCTTAATCTGTGGTTTTGCTCGTGTCTAGCTTTTTTAGTTCAACATGCCAGGATTCATAGGTTAGAACGATTGAAGGAAATTGCATTTCTTTGACTCCGATTGATCACATATCTTAAGACCTTTGCTGGAATCCTCCAATCATTCCAGAATTGTGGTCATTCTGGACAGTCATCGCCTCTATTCTGTAAAAGAAGATGGTTCTTCAAGTCAAACAGTCAAATTGATGGTAATCTACTTTTGTTTTATTGTTATTCTACGCCTACACAACAGATTCTTTAGTATCAAAAATAGTAATTTGTACAAAGTAGAACCACTTTTAAGTCACGTGACTATATATAGTGGTTCTATGTTGAAATGGTTCTTTACTTTTATGTAAATATTGGTGCATTCTTATAACACCAATGCTATAAGAATAAATGTTATATATAAACATTTTCTTTACTAAATAACCTTTATAGAATATTATCTTGAGACTCATATTATTGAGACAATGGAGCTTAAACTTACTCCTGGACTATGATTTCCTTTCACTGGACAATCTCCATTCAAAGTGATTCTCCATTGAAAGGAGACTAAACTTAATTCCTGACTTGGAAACAACCCTTAATGTGTAACTCTTTCTCTTTATTCAAGATATCGTAGATCCACAGAGCTCACATAATATAGGAAATCAATGTTTTGAGCTATTTCAGATTGAATGGCCTTAATAATTTGAAGAAACTTATGTGACTTGCTTTGTAAGGGAGTTTCTAAGCCTTCTAAGCTCAAGTAATTTTTACAGTATACGCAGTATACTGAATTCATTTAGACTGATTATTATTTGTTGTATATGTAGTCAGATCATTCTGCATTATGCATGGTCTTGCATGTTATTGGCTTTGTGTACCTGGATAACTGCCCCATGGTTTTGCTCATTCAGAAAGGCCAAAAACCTCTGAACATTCAGCTTCACCTGTGTGTGGCCACTGTGTGTACAGAACTGTAATTGACTTGCCCCTAGAAAATCACATTTGTGATGACTGTCATGACAGCTTATTTCTGAGGCTAATGTGACAGTGAATATGAATTCATGAATTCACAATGGATAGTGACAATAAATTAGTTTGGTCACATGACCTGCAGCACTGCACCTGAGGTCAGAGCGGCATGGTCCTCATGGAATGTAGTAGATTAATAAGGCTGGTATTTTAATCTGTGAGTCTCTCTCTCTCTCTCTCACACACTCTCTCTCACACTCTCTCTTTCTCTCTCTCTCTCACACACACTCTCTCTCTCTCTCCCTCTCTCTCTCTCACACACTCTCTCTCACACTCTCTCTCTCTCTCTCACACACACACTCTCTCTCTCGCTCTCTCTCCCTCTCTCTCTCTCTCTCTCTCTCACACACACACACTCTCTCTTTCTCTATCTTTCTGACTCTCTCTCTGTCTCTCTCTCCCTCTTTATTTCTCTGTCTGTCTCTCTCTCACACACACACTCTCTCTCTCTCTCTCTCTCTCTCTCTCTCTCACTCACTCTCTCTGTCTCTCTCTCTCTCACACACTCTCTCACACTCTCTCACACACTCTCTCTCTCTCTCTCTCTCTCTCTCTCACACACTCTCTCTCTCTCTCTCTCTCTCTCACACACACACTCTCTCTGTCTCTCTCTCTCTCTGTCTCTCTCTCTCCCTCTCTATCTCTCTGACTCTCTCTCTCTCTCTGTCTCTCTCTCCCTCTCTATCTCTCTGACTGTCTCTCTCTGTGTCTCTCTCTCCCTCTTTATCTCTCTCTCTCTCTCTCTCTTTCTCTGTCTGTTTTGTAATGCACACTGTTGATTTTAAAAAGTACCTTATCCCAAATTTTAGTTTTGCATTTCATTGTTTTGTTTCCTGAAGTCCAGTTATGCCATTCATGTGGGTATGTACCAGTCATAAACCATTTTCATAAACTAAAATACCATTTTCCTTAGAATTTCAGAGAAATTAATTATTGTTTTTGTTACTGTGCCTTTAAGACTGATATATGTAAATAATCTTGGCTGTGTGGTCAAGAGTGATCATTTTCTTAAATTACAACAAGAGTGGATTTTAAGTAGATGAACCTTTTGCAAAGTTTACATACATCAAACAATGTCTGCATACATAGACTCAGTGTTTTAACTTGAAGAATGTGATGAATATTTCATTTTCAGTGATATGAATCCTTCAGCAATCCATGTTTAAATGTAAGAATATAAGAGCAGGACTGCATCCTAACACTCCAATGCACTTCTATATTCCACCAATGCTTTAATTAGCATGCACAAATAACTACATAACACAGATAAGCTTACATATTAGACTCAATCATTAATCATTAATTTTATTTCATTTTAATATTACATCATAAGATAGCATAAATAACAATAATAACCCTGCATTTAAAAAATGTTACCATGAAGGACAGTGGTGTGATGTTGCATTATGAACCCTATTTTCAATTCCCCCTCCCCCATAATCCCTCCCTCTGTGTGGGCCTAATCCCATGTTCTCTAATTGGCTATGTTGTTATTGGG
The DNA here is from genome assembly GCA_036984385.1 of Crenuchus spilurus. Classification (NCBI taxonomy): domain Eukaryota; kingdom Metazoa; phylum Chordata; class Actinopteri; order Characiformes; family Crenuchidae; genus Crenuchus; species Crenuchus spilurus. Next base: position 48,298 of record BRDA01028583.1, on the reverse strand, counting down.
GGTGGTGTTTTAATCCAGCAGTGCTACTGGTTGTGTTAGTGTACTTTCAGGGGTCAAGTGGGTCTCTGTCTCATCACTATTGCAATCTCGCTGACTTTTCTGCTCCCTATGGGTCCAACTGCCTCTGCTTAAAGTGACCGCAGTCATAGCATCTGCACAACATAACATGCAATTCCACTGAAGCCAAGCAGGTTTGGCGCTGGACAGTACCTGGATGGGAGACCTCCCAGGAAAGCTTGTGTACCTGGTGGAGGAGTGACTCATGTATCCTGTGTGAAAGAGATATAGAAAGATAATGGGTGTGTTTTTTAAAGGATTTACTAAATTGACAGTATCTTACTTTTGACTTAAGTGCACAACCAGATGATATTTTATCTCTTAGCATTATTTATGTAAATTCATGCAAGCTGTGTAAATGAAAATGAAATGTATACTTAAAACAACACACTTATAAGTGGTATTTGTTCTGCAGGATTTATTGCTATATTTAACACGTAATGAGAAATAAAACATAAAATATTTAATATTTCACTTTTTCACATGCCATATTCAATAAAAAAACTGTAATTCTGCATTGGAATATTCCAGTCTTTTAGTATTACCCTTAGCTGCTATCTGGGAATAATTAATTTTATTCCTTCATTAAAGGAGAGAAAAATTCAGTGTCAACTTTTGAAGTTGTTCTATTTTTCCATTCATTGGATTGAAGCTTTTTCACTTGTTTGTCAGTGTAATTAAGCTCAAAGGCCTGCCAGTGGAGAGCAGAGAAAACTGTCAGTTATTCACTCAGTGGCTTGTTAACTCTCTCTAACGAACTTCTTTGTTACTGAGAAATCATTTTCAAAAATTCAGTCATAATGAGCTACTGCTCTGAGGAGAGATGTACAATCATATGAAAGCACAAAGGGTGTATATTTCCACATGGTGAAAGTCATGGGGCCTTGTCGTTCTTGGATGATTCTTCCTAACCCGTAGGCCTCTCTCTCTCTCTCTCTCTCTCTCTCTCTCTCTCTCTCTCTCTCTCTCTCTCTCTCTCTCTCTCTCCCTATCTGTCTACATATCTCTATAGGACACTAATTTAGAGTCTAAGGCAGGGCTTAGAGATGCATTATTAATGAAACATTAGGGACTCTTAACAAAAACTTAATTTATTTATTCATGAAACACTGAGAATGAAGGATAGACCCTTTTTTATGAAGAAGACATTCAGTAGATGTACATATGATATTCATATCATATTGATATATGATGATTACCTCTGGATACAGTCACACGTGTATGGAATAACCACTTGGTGGATGTATCTGTCCATCTGTCTGACCAGATGTTCAATCAATCAATCAATCAATCAATCAATCAATCAATCAACCAACCAATACCTATCTAACCATACATACATTTATTCATCTATCTATCTATCTATCTATCTATCTATCTATCTATCTATCTATCTATCTATCTATCTATCTATCTATCTATCTATCTATCTATCTATGCGTCCATCCACCTGTCCCTCTATCTCTCATTCTCACATTATCTCAGGATCTCTCCTGATCCTCCTCTGCTGTGGAGTGTCAGTCTATGAATACAGATTGAGTGTAGATGTGTGTGCAGTAGCAGATGACTGTCATTTCTGCTGCTGGTCACAAAAATGAGCTCTTCTCCAGCTTAATCAGACACATGGACACACTTACTGATTCTCTATACTGCTCTAGTGTCACACAGAATCACACACACACACAGATAAACACTTACCAAGCCCCTATACCTCTCCACTGCCAAAAACGCACCACTCTTCCATAACTCCTCACAGCTGCTCTCACACACAGGAATCTCTTTAACATCACAAACACGTTCACAAATCCTTCATCAATATCCTACAAACAGGTACCAATACACATACACACAAAAATTCCTGTTACTCCTCACTGACAATAACAAGCTAATCCAGAGCCTTAATAGCCTTCCACTCAGCAAGATATGCAGAATTATGTACATAACAAAATATGCATGGAAATCAACCTGCAGTCCGCATCTAAATGTGTGAATTTGATGGGCCGAAGAAAAAGTGGGAGGGCTCTCGGAAGACTTGGCAACCCAAAGGTGTTCCCATGCATATGCAGATTACATATCTCCTCAACTTCTTCAATTACTCTGAGGATTTTGTCCATGTAGATTGGATAGGGGTGTGACTGAGAGGCAGAGGAATTTATTCAGAACTCTAGATGATCGTGTCACAGAATGTGACAGCCATACAGTTTCTGTGGTCTAATTTGCCTTTCCAGGCATGGAATATGAAATGATTCTGAGGATGCTAACACTTTAATAGAATATGTTATTGTGTTGTTGATTGAGATTGATGTAATTCTTCTCCAGCTTGTTAAATTTGTGTGTGTGTGTGTGTATGTGTGTGTGTGCGTGTGTGTAATCATGCATATACGCAAGTGTTGAGCATAGACACACAGCTAATTAATATCTCAGTCAGTATCAGTATGAAAATGCACAACATAAAGAGTGCAGTACTGTAGGTTTGGTAAAAAGGTTCATACTCTGTTAGTTTTGTATACCCTTTAATATAGTCTATAGACCAAATTACTGTATTCAACCCCAAAATTTAAAAAAGTTGCAACAGTTTGGAAAAAAAACTGTTTCCAATCTATTTCATGTTTTGTCTCTAATGGGGACAAGTTAGAACTTCAGGCAGGCCAGTGCAGTACCTGTACCCTTCTTCCGCAGCTACGCCTTTGAAATACATGCAGCATGTGGTTTTGTACTGTCTTGTTGAAAAATGCATGGAAGTCCCTGGAAATGATGTTGTCTTGAACGCAGCATGTGTTGCTCTAAAATCTCAGTGTACTTTTCAGAAGTGTAAACGACCTTTGCCAAGGGCACTGACACAACCACATATCATGACAGACCCTGGCTTTTGGAGTTGTTGCTGATAAATGTTGTAAGTATTGTTGTTTTATCATATTATTAAAAATATTATTACAGTACTAGATCATATAAATTTGAAAGTATCCCAAAGAACTGCATCTTGCAACCTTTGAACTGTCACCCATTTTCAAACTAGCCCCATTTTGGTGGGAAAACTTGTAACCTGGCAAACCTGGCTGCAGGCATTGTGTTTTAGCCAAGGCTGTCAATCACTTCATTCCCAGTGTAACCACGCCTTCTTATGACATAGTAGAATGTCATAATTTAAACACTCATTTTGGGTGGGAGAGTACTAGCATTATCATAGGGACGACTAACTGCTGGAGTAGATGGAAACACGTTTAGATGACAAAAACAACATGACAATGGTCATGGAAAAACAGGTATGTGTGGAGAAACACATTGTAATGCAGCCAGTAGGAGCACCAGACATGTTGCTTCATGTTTTTAGCACCAATCACTACATGTTCTTACATATTCCTCCTGTAGCCAGCATTAAACATTTGGCAATGTGCATGTATAAGAATCTAAGTCATAGAAATGTTTAATGCTGGTTACTGGAGGAAAGTGTAAACATGTGCCACAAGAGTATGGGGTTGCATAGCGATACACCGGATTGTGGTATTCTTGCTGTGTCTCTTCAGGGTTTGCCATGTAGAATGTTATAAATATATTATATTAGATTTTTTTAACTTGTCATGTTAGGCATATTCTAATGGCCAAAAGTCCACAGGGGAAACGTACCAAACAGGCGTGAAGTCAATGGGCCTGTGAGGTTAAATGTGCTGATGATGGGGGGATCAGGGAGAGGGGTCACGACCCCAAAGCCTCCTCCTCATACTCTGATAGTGCTACTGCTGAGTTCATTAATTTCTCTCTGTCAGACACGGGTGAGTAGCCACGGCCCAGGCGGGCTGCAGCCGAGCAGTCCACTCAATTGTCCTCCAGCATCTGCCCCATGCTTTTTTATTCTAATCAGGGTGATTCCCTGGTTACAACCCAAGAGTCCTGTGTGTGCCCACAGAGACACTTGAACACACACACACACACACACACATACACACACACACATATGTATACAAATATGTTCCCAGGACATTTTCATTCTGAAACAAGCACACACACACACACACACACACAGGTAAATGCAGGACAATACATGCATTAAATCATGGAAATCGCAACAGTCATACACCTGCATGTGCACATAAAATTGCTATGATACAGACACACACAAACTGCAAATACACTTATACAGGTGATTATGCAGCTGATACGCATGCATGCACATGCGCGCTCTCGTTTACACACACACACACACACGCACACACACACACACACACACACACACACACACACACACACACACACACACACACACACACACATACCCAGACACACATTTTCACACTTTCTCAAATACATACGTTTTGGAGACACACATTTATGCTCATATAAAAGCAAATGAGTTCACCTGCAGAAAATGACAGTGACTAATTCATCCAATGTCTGCAAAAGTGTGGACCATACAGACACTTCAGTTATGAATATTCATCTGCGCACTCTCGTTTTGCATGCATGCTTAGCACATTAGGTGTTCTCTTTACGCAGATTAGTGTGAATTAATTAATCATTATACTTGTACAGCACTTTTCAAGATAGCCAAAAGCCCTTTACATGTCATGATGACTGACCAGAACTGGGGAGCCATGGAATATGCAAGAGGACTGCATATTTAAAATGTATGTGCGCACACACATATTCTCTCTCTCACACACACACACACACACACGCATACACACACACGCACACACACACACACACACACACACACACAATTAGATTTTAGTCTAATTATATATAGACATAATTAGGAGAGAGCTGGACAGGGCCATAGAAGGGCATCAGTCCAGCAGTACCAGTAGTGGTATCTGCTCCCGTGTGTGACGAGGAACAGCAGAAGCAATGACAAAGCCTGGCGTGCATGTTTCTGATGAAACTGTGTTTTGTTTATTGAGATGAACAAATAATACCTTTTTCAAAAAATACCTTTTTTGAGTAGTGTATTAGAATATGCATTGGCTAATTCTGAGATAGAGAGAGAGAGAGAGAGAGAGAGAGAGAGAGAGAGAGAGAGAGAGAGAGAGAGAGAGAGAGAGAGACAGACAGAGAAAGAGAGAGATAGAGAGAGAGAGACAGACAGACAGAGAGAGGGAGAGATAGAGAGATAGAGACAGACAGAGAGAGGGAGAGACAGATAGAGAGAGAGAGTGAGTGAGAGAGAATGAGAGATAGAGAGAGAGAGAGAGAGAGAGAGAGAGAGAGAGAGAGAGAGAGAGAGAGAGAGGTTGTGGTAATGAATCACTTTCTCTGTCTCTGTATGGAGTCCTGCAGTTCTAACCAATCAATGAGTGTTTCACACTTTAACACTAATTAAGTCATTACAGGCCAGAAGTGTGGTGACCAGGGTGGGTGCACACATACACACATGCACACACACAGTTCCCCAGGGAAAAGAAAGTGAACAGGGGCACGACAGCAATTTGCACCAGTGCATAATCACAAAATATTATTCTTCCTCTCCATATGAACAAACACAGCACACTAAAAGCTGCTACATTACATAGTAATACATTCTTTAATTAAATGCCAGAAAAGAACAGAAATGCACTGGCTACATAACAATATTTCATGTGTATTATTACACATAGCTAACAGTAACATTCAGTAAAACACTAATTTCTACACTCATTTTATCAGCTCCACTGACCATATAAACACACTTTGTAGTTCTACAGTTACAGACTGTAGTCCATCTGTTTCTCTGTATACTTTATTAGCCTCCTTTCACCCTGTTCGTCAGTGGTCAGGACCAGAGCAGGTACTATTTGGGTGGTGGTGTCATTCCTGCAGTGACACTGATGTGGTGGTGGTGTGTTAGTGTGTGTTGTGCTGGTATGAGTTGATCAGACACAGCAGAGCTTTTTAAACACCTCAGTGTCAATGCTGGAGTGAAAATAAAGCACCAACCAAAATATCCAGCCAACAGCATCATGTGTCCATCAGTGAAGGACCACAGGACCAACACTAAGTGTGCAGCAAGAGATGAGCTCTTGTCTGTGACTTTACATCTACAAAGTGGGCCAACAAGGTAGATGTGTCAAAACGACAGTGAGTGGATAAATAGAAGAAATAGAAACTGTGCACTGAAATGTGCAGACAATACTTTCCTTGTATTTTGACATATTTTGTTTCCTGTAGAGCTGAACGTATGTGTTACTTATACACAACAAAATGTGTAATTTGATCTGAGGTGTTCAAAATTTTACAGTTTATATGCAGTTTGCTATGTAAGTGTCATGTTCACGTTAACTGTGCATTCATGTGATGAAAACAGTGTAATATTATTAAATGCATTATTGAAAAATACACTGAAGATGAATGAAAACAGCCCTGGTCAAATTACACATTGTGTTGATCTCTACACTGGATGGACAAAAGAACTGAGACACCTGTTTATGCTCTATTTCTTCTAAAATCAGGTGTATTAAAAAGTTTACCCTGCTTTTGTTGGAGTAACTCTCTATACTGTAGAGGGAAGACTCTTCTAGATTTTGGAGCATTGCTGTAAGGATTCAGCGTTAGTAAGGTTAGAATGTTGGATGATCACCACTACACCTCATTCCCAGCTCATCCCAAAAGTATTAAATGGAGCACCATCATTCCAGAGAACACAGTTCCAGTGCTCTACAGCTGAGTGCTAGGGGCTTATACCACTCTAGCCCACACCTGGCATTATTCATGGTGCCAAAAGTTTCAGGTGTTTGTGCTTCAGAGAGTCTATTCTATTCGATTTTATTGTCAGAGACTAAGCAAGCTGAATGTGTGCATTTGCACATCAGTTCCAGCAATGAGTGCAACTTAAAGTAGCTGAATGTATTCATTAGAAGAGATATAAACATATATATATATAGGACATATAGTGCTACTAATACAGTTAAATACAAATTAGAGCACAGTTTCTACATATGTGCTGAATTTAAAAGCTTGGAAAAAATGCAAAGCTATATAAAATGTGCAATATTTAATATAAGTTAAATGTAGAACATAAACAGAAACTGTGCATTAAAATGTCTAGAAGTGGGCCCTGAGTGGCTCAGCAGGCTAAGACGCTGACACTATGACCAGAGAATCATGAGTTCGAATCCCGGTCATGCTGTTTGCCATAGTCGGGGCCCAAGAGATCAAGAGATTGGCTGTGCTCTCTCTGGGCGGGTAGATGGTGCTCTCTCTCACTATCACTTTCACATTGCAATGTCCGCTGGCTCAGGCATCTACTGATTGGTCCATTCAGAGCTGGGAATCCTGTGCTTTCCTCCAAGGACGTTGGCTCCCCAGTGATGGTGTAACCAGCAGTAGTTTGAAAAGAGGTGGTACCCTCATCACAAGCAAGGCTTGTACTTGACATCACCCTCCTAGAGTCATGGGGAGAGTCCTAATGGATGGGATGGGCTGACTGGCTACTACTACATTGGGAAGGGGATAAAATTGGCAAAAAATACAAAATGTACAGAACTTTGTTCTTTACAGAGTATGTGTTGTTTTTACTTAGAAAAACAACAAAACAAGAATTAAATGTCCAAACTATTGCAAAAGATTGCTCTTATGCATTTTGGCAGTATATGTGTAACTTATACTAATCACTAGAAACAGTTGGATGTGCATCAGGCAGAGTGAGAGAATGTCCTCCTACAATGCAGTTAACAGCCCTACTCTGGTTGAATTACATTTATGTGAGATCGAGGGTTAATTTTATCTTTCACAGGAGGTAAATAAAATCACACAGGACATCTGGATCCACCATGTCTGTGTTTTTCCCCTTGTCCCCTGAGAAAATTACAATCTGAGTGTCCGACTGTTTTGTTTTAGCTAACTCTGAGCTTGTCTGATAGTTTTAGTCCTGTCTGTAAGCAAATCTCTGTGATTTTCCAGGCAGATGTCATCTCACTGCTCACTTTTAAAGTGCAGATCCACCAAAATCCATCAGATATCACAAACCAACAGATATTAAAGCTTTTGCAGACTCACTTAATAACCTGATCTGAGTGGAACGTCTTCCACTCCATCTTCTTCATGTGAGCATTATGTGGAAGTAAACAAAAACCTTAAAAAAGATGAGATACTGGCTTATTACACAAAAATAATACAAATATGGAGTAATTCTAATCACAGCAACAGGTACAAACTGTGATTATGACATGGGATGCAGAAATTTCTGTTAATAAAGCCCTACAACCATCCTGAAACTCACTCAGTTATTTTAATGCTGCCTTGATGCACAAGTTTAAACACTGAGGAGACATGTAAAATGTTAAAAACAGATGTCCCTCTGATAAATGAATCCAATCTGACTGATTTTGTCTGTTGCCTGCAGTGGCTATTTAGCATGCATCAGCCGTGACACAGCAGAGGACCTGTTGAACACAGAGGTGCAACAGATGTGCGTGTGTCTCAGAAGTCTTCACTATTTTATACAGCAGTGTCTGGAATAAATGGCTTTTGTATACCTCTATCCCATGCATGGCATTAGGCATGCCAATCAGTAGTGACTGGCCAATAAAGGGTGCTAGAGCCCTGCCCTCTTTGGTGGAAATAGTTATTATTTTTATTTTTTAAATAAACATTTTTAAATAATCAATACATAGATATTGTAAGTATATATGTAAACATGCACAATGACATGTAATATATAAAATACATTGGGGGAAATTACCTTCCTGGTTCATTCCCTCTCTCTTCTGGGGCGACAGAAATATCACCCAGTCAACGAAGCAGCAGTCAATCACTGACCTGCTGACACAAGATACGCAAATATAGCCAATCAGCCTCCAATCTGTTGTCTAAAGGACTTCATTTATCACCACAGCAGAGTCAGTCCATGGTTTTAGGAACTTCTGGTGTTGTTTACATATAATACATGACTCTAGAAATGCCTAATAATAATTCTTAACAGTATTCTTGCTCATTTTATTGTATATGTTTCTGGACCAAACTAATCTGATGATACATAGTGTACTGTCGTTGCACATTTGCATGCAACAAATGACAATTTTAATGATTAGTCTGCTCATTTTTAATGCCAATTAAATAGTTACTGATACATCCTGCAGTTTGTGTTAAATAATATTTACCACTGGTGCCAATAAGTTACAATAGCTACACAAGCTCTGTGTGTGCATTTACACACTTATATCAACAAAGGGTGCAGCTTAAAGTAGCTGAATGCATTCAAAAGAAGTTCTGTCCTCAAACATTTGGACATAAATTGCAATTAACACACTTAAATATGAAGTTTTCTACTAATTTTAGAGCACAATGTCAGTATATGGGCCAAATTTAATGGTTTGAAATGCTGCAGATATTTTAATGATGTCTGGATGAGGGAGTTTAAACACTGAAGAGAAATAAAATGTTAAAAACAGACATCTGGGCTAATGACTGATTTAGTCTCCTGCCTGCAGTGGCTAGTTAGCATGCAGCATTCGTGTCACAGCAGAGGACCTGTTGAAGACAGAGGTGCAACAGATGTGCGTGTGTCTCAGAAGACTTCACTATTTTGTACAGCAGTGCCTGGAATAGACGGCGGAGGGGCTGAGGCGTGCTGTGCGGAATGCTCAAGTGTAAATTAGGCCGTGCGCGTGCCAGCAGGGCCTGAAGGAAAACACGCGCACGCGCGTCTCGCTCTGTCCACACACGCGCCGCCGTGGCCAATTTGGTGTGGAGAAAGCCAGAGGAGCAAAAGAAAAGGAGACGTAGGGAGAGAAAAATGGAGAGAGGGAGTGGAAATGGAAGAGAGCGAGCGCGAGGCACAGTGGAGGAGCCCGCGGAGTGGCCTCTCCGTCTCCGCGTGTGATGGGAATTTAATAAGTGTATTAGGATTGGCAGCTCGGCTCGTCGCCTGCTCGCGCATTAGCATAAAGCTATTTATTAGTCTGATTTCCCGGCTGAGTGCGACCCGGGCCGAGCGTGCGCACGAGGCCACGCGTTGCCATGACAGCTGGCGAACGTTGGGGAGGCGCGCGTGCAGCTGAATGTCTCGCGGTCATTTCTCAGGTGAAGGAGAACGAGACTAAAGAGAGATACTGCAAGAGAAACAAAGGTCAGCTTTTTAAACTGGGCACTTCAGACAAGAGATACAGTAAACAAACGTTAAGGTTTTGTCCTGTGACTCACACAGCAGTCAATGACAACCGTTCAATACATTACAAACAGATGTGCATATCATATCTTAATGAAATCATCTTACATCTAGTGTAACTGACTAATATTTCTCATTTTGAGAATATTGTGAGCTTATTATTAGACCATTTAACTTAAAATCAGACATGTTTTACACGTTTAAGTAAAATGATTAAGTAAAACTCTAACTTTCAGCTATATCCAGTACAGTACAGTTTGATCCAGTTGCTGCCCGGATCAAACACAAAGCCTGCACGATCACCTATAAGGTGATGACAGAGCAGGCTCCCCCTTATCTACACTCACTCTTAAAAGCTTACTAAAAACCGAGCTCTTCAAAGAGCACCTGCTCTAGTGATCCCAAATACTCCCATGAGTACTGATATGCACTCAGCATTCGATATCCAAATGTTAAGTCTAGTATACTAGTACTAGTAAATACTAGTACAACTCTAGTACATCTGTACTTTCCCACTATTGTAAGTCGCTTTGGATAAAAGCGTCCGCTAAATGCAATGTAATGTAATGTAATGTAAACAGTACATACTGAAGTAAAACAACGTTCCTCCAGGCAGTGGTCGTCCTAGCCCGTTTGGCACCCTGTCTGAACAACCCCTACAGTGTGAATGCTAACAAGCTAGCCTTCTAATAACCGCCATCTCCACTACATCACTCTACAAAATGACCAAAACAAATAAATAAAATCAAGCGTTCAACAAATAAATCACATTTCAGACACCAAATGTTATATACATTTGAAATATGCTCAATTATTTTGATATCTTAAAATAAAAGCTACAACATCCCTCAGACGTCTGCTAGCATTGACTCACTTACTTGGTCATATTGTTAAATCTCTCAGTACAAGTTGTTCAGACATAATCCTGCTGAAGTCTTTCAAAGTATAATTGAATACGTTTAGAGTCTTACCTATGTTTATATCTCAGGTCCAGTAAGGTGGTAAGAGTGTATTGAGGGTCCTCTTCCACACTGCTGTAGTGTTTGTTGACAGTGCTGTGTTTTTTTTTACTGTTTTAAGATTAAGATTAAGATTAATGCTGCTGTGAGATCTGTGAGCTGTTTGCTTGCAGCGTCGCACTGTGAGGCATTAAACTCTAACCAGTCCTCACTGTCCTCACTGTCACAGGCAGGTGGAGTAGTCCTGTAGTTGGTGATGGCCTGGATGCCCTGCCACATGCACCGTGTGTAACTGTTCTGGAAGTGGCTGTTGATGCTTTGGCTGTATGCACAATTCACTTCACTCTCATGGCCCGGGACAGTTCGGCTCTCGCTGTATTCAGGGAAGTCTTGGTATCTGATTCGAAGGCAGAGTCTCAGGTTCTCAGCAGTGCACACACCTCTGCAGTCAACCATGACTTCTAGTTTGGTCGTGGGATGATGGTCTTGGTGACAGTGACATCATCATTGTATTTGCCAATGTAGCAGGTCACTGATGTTGTGTACTCCTCCAAGTTGATGAAGTCACCATATGTTACAGCCTCCCTAAACATGTCCCAGTCAGTGTGCTCAAAACAGTCCTGAAGAGTAGAGAGCAGAGAAATGAAAATATTTTTATATTTTGGTTTAAACTAGCAAAAATATCAATATAGTGAGATAATTTTGCTTAATAAAGTTACTTAGAATTTATCTAAACAGACATTTAGGAAACAAAACAATCTAGTTATGTTAAAGTATCTTAAAAAAGATTACAACATTTTTGAAATGAGATATATTAGACTTTTACTTTAGATTTAAGATTATTTCACTTGTTAAGATCATTTTTGCAATGTAAGATTCAATGCCATAGCTCACCAAACAGATACAGTGTCACATCAAAAGAGAATATTGTTAAAAAATTCACTGTTGTTCATTATTCCAATCATGTATAATAATAAATATACAATAATAATATTTATTTAGTGACATTTCAAGACTTTTTTTCTTTCGCTGTTGGTTATTTTTTTAACTTTTTTGTTTAAGTTTACAGCTGAAGTAAATCAGAACTCCAGAATCTCAAATTAATTAATTAAATAAAAATAAATAAATGAATATATATATATATATATATATATATATATATATATATATATATATATATATATATATATATATATATATATATAATTTTGTTTGAGTAAATTAGTATTCAAACAGCATCAACAATAAATTTTTGGACTAATAATTCTATACACTCATATCAGAATGTTATGATAATTTAATGCCTAATAGTGGGAATAGCCACCCTTGGCTCGAGGTGTTCACTGAAAAGTGATCCATAACACTTTCCTTGTTGCTCCTGTGCTCATTATAGAGGTTCACAGTGCTCTCACCACTCACCAGAGTTGTTGTTCCCCTCAGGCATCAATGGCACATGTGTCACCACTGCTGTGATGTTAGAAGACACACTTTCACTATGGCGACTCTAGCACATAGTTAACAGTTTCCAAGATACTACCATTCTTCACCTGGTTATCATTCCCTTTTGGACATCAGTCAGATCACATCCTTTGCCCATGAATGATGGTTTTACACTCTGCTAAAGCTGACTGGTGTGCTCACATTTTTATACATGCAGTAAATTCTGTCACACGGTATCAGTGATGTCCCAGGCAGAGTTCATTCCAAACCAGGAGTGATCAAAATATTCTGACATGACTGTGTATTTTAAGATGCAGATCTTAGCGTATCTCACTCACATTTGCAGGCTTAAGAGAATGAGCTATTAGATGTGCATAAGCTTACAAGCATACAAGCCTAAAGACTTATGTTCCCTTATTAGACGTGACTGTGCATTGTGATATAATCCAACTTTGTATGTGGTGGAGATGTGACTGTGTTTAAACACCAAAGTTAACAAACAACCAGCACCAATCAAGCACCCACACCAGCTGTTTTACGTTGACAAAACCCACCCTCCTCAAAACTATAGTTTATGCTGTAGTGATTCATTTTTTTTATTTTTATTTTCTCATTAATTTTGTTCAGATTATTATGACAACATAGCGCCATGAACCCAGTTTTGTAATCAAATTTAATTGTAGGCTGAATGTATAGTTACCTACCAGATTTACATGCATTTTTATTGTATTGTTACATTTATTGTGCCAGCATTGTAGGCTTTAAAACTTGAAACACATTATTCCTACCTAATGCAGTTTTGTTTATACGAGTTTCCTGGCATTCTTTTTTACTTTTTCACTCTGATGTCAGTGACATATATTTATTATCCTCTTCACAATACGTGTTAGACACAGCAGTCTTAGACAGCATAATATCAAAAGAGTGGAGTGCATGTAAGCATAGCAAAAAGAAAGGTAACCATTCATCAGTCACTACTTTGAAACCACAGACAAATGAAGTGAATAGCATTGGTACATTTGTTGCAATGGCCTCTGCAAAAAGTGCTATATATTAGGCAGCAAGTGAACACTTATTTGGTGTGTTGGAAGCAGGAAAGTGAACAACCATAAGGATCTGAGTGACTTTGACAAGAGGCAGTTCGTGATGACTGGTCCCCTGGGTCAGAGAATCTCTAGAATAGCAGGTCGTGTGGGGTGATCCTGATATGCCGTTGTTGTATCTACCAAAAGTGGTCTAAAGGTGGGACCTGCACTATAGTCAGTTGGTTGTAATGTTATGGGTGATCAGAGGATGTAAGTATGTAAGTGTGAATGCTGCTGCCACAGTAAAGTACTGACGTTTTGAAGTATTGAAGCTACTATAAGGATGATAGTTCGTGACACTTTGTTACTATTTAACATACTGTGAGAATTTCTGAGATAACATATTTTAGCATGAAAAGAGACTGTGGTTATACCCTGCCAGTTTCTGTCTTTCATCCTCTGTGGAGTTCTGTGATGATATATGCCACCTCATTCACTATACGCATCCTCTGTTAGCTTAGCAGACATTGCTACAGGCCTGTATGTCCTAATGAAGTCTAGTGTAGTAGCATATTGCAGTACAATGTTGGCATTTCCCAAAAGCCCATACCTTTGTCTAGTCAGGCTTGCTGTTGTTACAATGAATGGCGAGTCATCCTCTCTGGACTTAGCTCCTCTGCCTCCAGAGCCTGTCGAGACTTCAGAGAGACGAGCCTTGCTGCAACACAGTCACACATTTCTAATGGGTTTCGACAGCTCCAAGCTCATCATTATTCTAGTTGTAAAGTGAAATGACTGAACTTAGAACCTTAGGTCTTCTTAGCTCACTCTTTGTGTGTGTGTGTGCGTGTGTAAGGATTCTAAATGAACTCCAAGCTGCAGGTCTTCTACCTAATTCTCAGTCACGCTTCATTTCTTGTCATTATTCTACGCATCAAGTCAGCACTATCTCAAAGCATTTAATTAACAATGTCATCTACATATTTTAAATGTAGCACCATCATTAGCAAGAATGGGTTTTTCACTTCAAACTTGAGAAACACTGATAAAGTTAAGCGTATTATTTTTGTGTATGCATTCCAAATATATGTTACCTTTCATATAATGTCCCAGATATATTGTGACGTATAGATTAGTAGAGTGATTCGCTGATGTGTAAAATGAGGCTGTCAGGCTATGATGGATAGTGTGTGGTTGAGTAGTTAAGCTAGCTGGAGGCTTTTAAAAAGTGCTGTAGTGAGTGAAGCTGATTGGCCAATAAAACACAGGGCTTGGTAATTACATTAGCATGAATTGTGCTAATCATGTAGATATTAATATATGCACCAAGAGAACTGATTATCTGGGTTTTTAGCCCACGTTAATACATTTAGCCCGTTTCAGTACAGTATAAAAACACCAAATGCTCACAACTGTCACCAACAGGCCTTTCAGTCACTTCTGAGGGTTTCCTATGTGCTGTCTCTTTAGAGGGATCAAAGCTATTCATTCAAGAGGTGGGGCTTTTGCTATTATTCATGTTCAAATGACGTTTTCTAACAGTGTATATACAAGTGCATCTCCAAATATTTATATTGTGAAAAAGTTCATTTGTTTTCATAATTTAATTAAAAAAGGAATGTTTTTTTATATTATTATTTATTACACGTAAGGCAACATAGTTCCAGCTTTTTTTTATTATTTTTTTTTTTTTTATGTTGATACTGTTTGAATAGTAATCCTCTGAAACATGAAATTAAATATTCTAATTATCTGGATTTCTGATTTCCATGAGCTATAAGCCAAAGTGATCAACAGTAAAACACATAAAGGCCTGAAATATGTGACTTTACATGTTATGATAATAAAATATGACTTTTCACAATATTCACATTTTTTGATGTGGCATATGTTCTAGGGCAAATCAAACACTGAAGAAGTAGGAGAAGCAGAATTATTATTCATTTGAGACCAACCCATGCATATAATACAACCAGAGCACTGTGAGCTAAAGATATTTGAACAAAAAAAAAATTTAATTGAAGCAACTATAAAAATTATATATTCATTATTTGTTTTGTCTAATTTCTTCTACCTAAGCCTGTTTATTTGGACTTGACTCTTCTCTCATGAGTTATTCACTCAAATCGATGGTGGCTGACCTTTCCACAGAGACACAGTGGGAGAAAGCCTCTGAAGTCTCTGCCCCCCCTACAGTTACACTCGATACACAATCAACTCAAGTCTGTCTGAAGGTTGAGAAAGCTTTTGGGGTCTGACAGAGTGGAATATTTGCCTCAATGTTCTACAACTTCAAAGGGGGGTTATCTCTTCTTAAACTTATTTACAATCATGTGTCGCACATATCCCGTCCTGCCTTATCATTAAAGAGCTGATTTATCTCAGTTTTTTTTGTGAAACCATCAAATGTTATCACAGTTTATTATAAAATGTCAAACGGAATGGCTCTGATAACCATCTTTTGCTGAGCAATTCTTATTTCTAGGGAGGATGACATTATGGTATTTCTGGTTTTATTTGTTTATTTTTTGAACCTGAATTCTTTCTTTTGTGACCATTATCACAACATCAAGTGCAAGTCCTTCCTGCTATTCTATTTTCAGCCACTAGAGGTCAGTCACTGAAGGTGCTTTCAAGTATAGTGCAGTACCTAAGGACTGTCCAGTGTTTCTGGGACTTTGGATGACTTCCCAACACACACATCTTCATATTCTTACTAGCCTGCACACACACTGTTCTGTTAGGTAATGAGGGAATGCTAATGTGAGCTTCCACCATCAAGATAATTAATTAGCTCCAGCCTACACCAATGCTGTGATAGCAGGTACTCATCACTTTTCTGACTCCTTTAGTTTTTCAGTGTTTTTTTACTGCTCTGCAAAGTGGTTTTACAGTTTATTTTATTTATTGGAGTTGCTACTTTGCTTTTGTGAAAATATCTTGGGTCTTAATTGAATTCTTAATTTATTATAAAATTAAAATCAGACTGTTATTGAAAACAGACTATAATTAAAAAATTTTTTATAAAATGTTGTGACAATATACCAAGTCATACACATCCAGTCAAACGTGATGTTGGCATGAGAAATGTATATCTTCATAAAGAAATCTGTACTGTTCAAGAGCCTAGTGCTAGTAGAAAAAGGCTCTAAGCAGTGCCCAGGAGGACTGGTTAGTAGTTCATTCCTGTCTTAGTTCAAGCTCTGGCGACCCCTTGTACTTGTTTTTTTATTCATTTACTTTCTTTTAAACACCTGAATTTTAATCAGCTGATTCAGGTGTTGGAGCAGAGATGACACAACTGGGAGGAGCATGAGACCCTCAGAATGATAAGACTATAGATTAACTTTTTAAATGTTTAATTAAAAAATGACCAAAAGAAGCAGTGAGGCTTGGGGGGCCAGATGGGTGACATTTTTGATTATTTTCAGCAAATACCATGGTCCCTCTGTCAAAAGCAGTAAAAAATGTCATTTTGATTTCAAGCTCAGTATATATTGTGGACCGTTACTGTAGGGAATGTACTGTGCTGTATAATATTTGTGTAGAAAATCATAGTTTGTCATATTAAATAAATAGTGTATTTGAATGATCTTAAACCTACTAGTGTAATTAACATCCCAGGTTCAGTAAATGATAGTGAATAAGACATTTTATTTTGTTATTGCTCACTCATATGCATTGCTCGTTGGCATTTCCATGCTGTGGGTTAATTGCTATGCCACATTATGGTCTCATTGTATCCCTTTTAATTTAGGCTGTTTAGGTATGAATAGTGTGGGGTGGCTGCATATGTTAGAGGATAAGGTTAATAGGCCAATTAACATTTTGATTTTGCTTTTTAAAAAATGTCTTCTAAGAGGGTGTGTCAATCACGCCTATTCATGATTGCCAGGCTTATGCAAATGTAAAACTTGGACTGCCATCATGCTGAGGCCTTCTGATCTTAGTAGAGCTGGGTATGGCTTATTATCTCACACTGTGGAAAGGATCCACTCAGTGGCTTTATTTCAGCCTTTCAGTAAAGCCGTCTTTGTTTTTAACATTAAATTAGACTTTACTATCCACCTGGGTTCACTATAGGTCAGAAAAATTCACTGATATTATTGACAGAAGCAAGAACTCAGCCAACAGATTTCCAACAGTTTTCACTGAAATAGACCAGTTATTAGTTTAATATTGAGATCTCAATAGTTACATATGAGCATCAAGCCCTCCACACAACATAAACGATCTCCAGTAGCCTCATTTTTGCTGAGGAAGCTAATGCAGCCACAATGTGTTACCTTAGTGTTACAGTGAGTGCTGTTAAATCAGTTTGCGGGTCTGAAAACAGAGCAGAAAAAGTCAATATAATAAATAATGGTTTTATTTTAATAACAGCTGACCTTAAGCCCTGAAACTGATTTAATTAAATGAGTGGACTGCCAAAATGATTTTATGAGGTTATGTTGGGAATAATTAGTGGTGAGGGGAAAGTTACAAGGGGGCACCTTATGCCAATGTTGACCATGCATTTTAATGTATCACTGTGTCCTCTTTTCTGCTGTAGTACCTCTAAAATCGAAATTCTGGGGGAATATGTGGCTACAAACCTACACACTTGCTCTGTTCAAGCTCTTACATGACATTGGAAATGATTTTACAATATCTGCAATGAAACAGTAAAGTTTATGAGGAAAATCAGTAGATAATCTGCTCACATAAGTGTTTATGAGATGCTGTGAAACAGATTTGTGAAGCTTTCACAAATAGGATTTCTCAGTAATGTTGATCACCTAAAACAAAAAAAGTAACCCAGCGGGAGAGTTTCTTAGCTCTTGCCCTGCTGGACACACTGAATTTTTTGTTTTTCTGTTAGAAAGTCTTCATTAAACTCTGCCTGATTGAGCAGAATCTGGTGCTGGAGCGCCACCTATTGACCAAGAAGGAACTGCAGATAAAATAGATTTGCATTTGTGGCAATGTGGCACCATGTGTGTGTCAAAAGCAGACAGTGACACGTGATGAAGAAGTGTAATTAATGTGCTTAAACATGAAGTCTGAATCATTCATTTAGTTCACACTCAAGGTCATTTGATAAGACCATTAATGTTATTTAAAATGTTTACAAAATTAAGTTTGTGATATCTTGTTCTACTTTTTTTAAGAGAATCTTTATTGTCATTATACACAAGTAATGATACTTTGTGGACTGCTTTCCAAGCAGAAAAACACATTAAAATCTCCAATATTTACATAAGCAGCCATTTACAGTGTCTGAGGTACAGTACCGGTTATAGGTTTAGACACACATTCTCATTCAATATTTTTATTTTTTATTTTTTTTCCTACATTGTAAATAAATACTGAAGTCATCCTAACTATGAAGGAACACATAAGGAATCATGTAGTAAACTTAAAAGTGTTAAAACAACCAAAACATGTTTTAGATTTTAGATTCTTCAAAGTAGACACACAACTGATGTCTCAAACACATTAAGAGGCAAGAAATGCAAGTCATGAACTCTTAACAAGTCACAGCTGTTAACTGAAAGCCATTCCAGGTGACTACCTCATAAAGCTGACTGAGAAAATGCCAAGAAAGCTGCATCAAAGCAGGAGGTGCCTACTGTGAAGAATGTAAAATATAAACATATTCTGGTTTGTTTAACACTGTCCAGAAGGTGTATCCAAGCCTTTGACTGGTATTGTAGATGGTTTTATGTAAATCTGTAATAAAATACTCTGTACTAAAGTGGCAGTGCAGTTATTGTAAATGAACAGCAGAAGTGAAAGAGTACAGTTTGAGGTAGATGTATTTTGTATCATTTTATAATAAATAAACTCACTAAAGTGATTTTTGCCAGAGAAGTTATAAAGAAAACATAAGACAGTGATAGTTTTTAGTGAGTTTTTAGTATTTTAAGTTCCAAAATCTGTTCAGTTATTCACACAAGTATTTTTAACATTTTAACTTAATATTCAAATTTATGCAAATAGAGAAAGTTTCAAATTCCCATGAGATTTCATTTATTTCTCGTGCAATGTCAGTGCTTTGCCAGCAGATGGAGCAAGTGGAGCATGTTTACAGTTGACTCTGTAGTTCACTCAGGACAGTCAGGGCTTTGTTCTGTACGCATTTTTGTTTATCTTTCTTTAACACACCTGGCGTAGTAGTACTTGTTAATGTTCTGTATTTGGTGAGATTTAAGTGAAGGAAAAACACAGAAACTATGTAGTACTTGGAAACTGGAATCAGTGATTTTACTCTGAGTAACACGTGACCAGTCACCGACCACTGTCATTTTTCTCCTTCACCACCAGATGGTGCTGATTCATATCATATGACTTCTGATTGCAGTGTGTTTTCGGTTGAGAACCACAAGGGGGCAGAATAACCACATCATTAAATGGACATGAACGCTACAAAGGCTGGATTATATCTCATGTTTAAATTTAGAAATCCATTTTATTGTTTAATTGATTAATACAGATTGTAGTTATGCTAATTATAAAGCTGACACTTACTTTTATAACTATGCTATGAATCCTGGCTGTGACTACACCTGATTCAGCACAATCAGACATTCTGATTTACTACGACTGATTTGTCCAATTGTGAGGTGCTGAGTCACTCTAGTTGTTATGCATAGAGTTGATTGATTAAGCTCCAGCACATCCTTGGTGGCACTTAGACATGAATAACAGTGAAAATGAATCAGCAGTATCATCATCCAGTTCACCCTGCAGGCCTATATTTAGAGCTTAAATTTGAGCCCTATATTCTGCTCTGTTTGCCAAGTTATTTGTTCCTCTGTCTTGGCAACAAGTCTGTTCAACTATTTTCAGCCTTTTACTCTTTGTGATTCTGTTTTTTTGTCCTTGCTCTTGATATTTACTGCCGTTGACTTGCATTTTTTCATGACTACAGCTCTTGGGCAGTCGATAACATTTGATTGCAGTTGAATGTATGAAACTACATACATCCAGGCACTACATAAGTCCAACCATTGAAAAGTTAAAAAAAAACAAACGTAACACAGTCTCAGAAAATCACTTCATCAACAAATCAATATTACCTGTATCAATGTCTGAAGTATGATTGTTTACTTTTTACAATGGCTGCAAATGCAGCTAATAAGTAATATGCTAATGGAAGGTATACTCCATGCACTTGCATATATTTTATTGTTTTTATTGTTTTACTGTCACATCACATTACACAGGTATGAAGGTGAAAATCTTATGTGTGTAGTCCCTTACAGTACTTAAATAAAAAAGATAAATTATTAATTATACACAATAAACAGGGATACACATCACTAGACACCAGTATTGCACAGATTTTTAAATATACAGTGTTATAAGTCATATAAGTTATGAATTAGAAGCTATGCTATACAGTATACATACTGTATGTACACATTTCCATATATACAGGCTGATTAAAATATATACAGGCTGATTAGTTAAAGTACTAATGGCTGTTGAGTAGCCTGTTGGCCTGGGGAAAGAAGCTGTCTCTGAACCAGCTGATTCTGGACTTTATGCTTTTGTACCTCCTGCCACTCGGCAGCTGTGAGAACAGACAGTGTCTTGGGTGGGTGGAGTCTTTTAGAATCCTCCTGGTGTTCCTCAGGCAGTGGCTGGTGTATAAGACCAGGAGGTTTGGGTTGAACCCCGGTGATATGCTGGGCTGTCTGCACCACCCTCTACAGAGCTTTCTGCTTTGTGGCAGTGCAGTTCCCATACCAGCTAGTAATAGATCCCATTAACATGCTGTCCACAGCACCTGTGCAAAAGGTTTTGAGGATGTGGGGGTTCATTCAAACCTCCTCAGCCATCTGAGGTAGAAGAGGTGCTAGAAGAGGCTATATGGATTATATGGACATTTATAACATTCTGTTTTCTACTAAAATTGACCAAACCAATAGACTTATTTTAAGATGATGTCCTAAAAAAACAAAGTGTAAAATCATGGTAGAACCATATTGCATAACAGCATGTCATAGGAAACGGTATCATGGTACTAAAATACAACTGGTTTTTGTTACATAGCTGTACTAAATTATATCAAAATGCCTTATAAATTGTCAGCTTCCATATGGGTAGGAAGAGAAGGATGCGTGGGTCTTGAAAGCAAACTTATCTTTATTAACAAAACAAAACTATGGATGTGGTAAAATGACAATTCAATGATGACAAACATACAAAACGTGGCAACAATACAATGACTGACAAAGACTGTGAGACACAAGGGAACATATATAGCAAATGTACCCAACACTGCGATAAGGGGCCAGGGCTGTGCAGTACACAAGACATGACGTGACAGTTGGTGGAGACCTGACACATGGACGACGTAAACAAACAGAGAGCATGTGGAGACATGACATGGATGAGTCTGTAGCAGGAGGGTTCACATAAGTTAATTAAAAAGCATAAATAAGGGCCCAGAGTGGCTCAGTGGTCTAAGGCGTTGACACTATGTCCAGAGCATCGGGAGTTCAAATCCCAGTCATGCTGTTTGCCATCAACAGCCGGGGCCCAAGAGATCAAAAATTTGCTGTTCTCTCTCTGGGTGGGTAGATGGCACTCTCTCTCCCTATCACTTTCACATTGCAATGTCCTCATTGACCTCATGGCTCAGACGTCTACTGATTGGTCTATTCAGAACTGGGAACCCTGCAGTTTCCTCCGAGTGCATTGGCTCCACAGTGACGGTGTATCAGCGGTAGTTTGAAAAGAGGCAGTATGCAGTATGCATCACATGCAGCGGAGGAGGCTTGTGCTTGTCTTCACCCTCCTAGAGTCAGGGACAGTGCAAAGTGATGGGGAGGGCTCCCTAGCAAATGGGATGGGTTAACTGGCTACTACTACTACATTGGTAGGGGATAAAAATGGGCAAAAATTAAAATAATAATAATAATAATAATAACACGTTAAGGTGAGGTCATGTGTAAAAACAAAATATTATTACATGTAAAAAACACAATTCTGAAAGCATTATGCGTGGAAATACCATCATGCAACCAAGATAGTGCCATGTAATTTTTTTGTAAGGGCATGGACTGATGTACTGTTTTTAGCTATGTAGTGTACTTTTGACCGTTTAGCAGCATTAGGCTTGTAATTCCAGTCCAAACACTAAAGAAGAAAACTGTAGCTACCCATTATGTTTTAGCTGATCATCTGGAGTAAATTTGCTTAACTTACATTTCTTACCAAACTATTGCTGCAGCTACAGTGTGGGTGGTTGCGTCTCAGTGGAAAACGGCAGGGTCAGTGGTTCAGGTCTAAAATAAGAGACCACACAGCACTGCTGTGTGTAACTAAAGGTTAATTCAAAGGATGAAGCTCAGATGGTTTGCCAGACAAGTCCCAAATGTTTTAGCACATTAATCTCAGAATCTAATGAATGAATTTGCGAGCGATGACTGCACCCATAAAGGCAGGCAGAAGGAGCACACTGGAGCAATTAGGAGCCAGTCAGCTCACTATTATACATTCTGATGGATGTGGTTTGGGGTTTTTGTTAGGCTGAATTGGCAGGAGAGTGGGCGGGACTCTTTGGCGCGTGTGTTGGTGTGTATGCTGGTTACGTTGACAGGTGAGAAGGTGGTTCTTCTTTGTTCCTGCTCTCTGTCTTCTCTAGGGATACACACCCTAATGATATTCTGGCACACGTACAAACACACAAATGCATGGTATGCAGATATGACCACTCCCCTCTCCCCCCAAACCTCAAATCCTCAGTGGACTGCCGCTGTGCCAGCCAAAATGTGATTGATCTGTGCTGGAGTATTTAGTGAAAGTGTGTGTGTGTGTGTGTGTGTGTGTGTTTGTGTGTGTGTCTTTGTGTCTGCTGGTCAGTGCAGATGGGGCTTGAGGCTGTAAATGTTAGGTGTTCTCTTTCATAGGAAATGTGTTTTAACACTTTAAACATGCAGTGAGGGAAATTTTTTACTTGACCCCCAAAGGAGGAAACCTGGAGGAGCTTAGAGGATTAGGAGGGTATTGTAATATATGCTCAATGGACATTTCATTAGGTACACAAACCTTGTGTTTACTCTCGCTGTCCTTTTTATGAGCTCCACTGACAATATATGTGCACTTTGTGGCTGTTCACCCTGTTTTTCAATGATCAGGACCATGAATAGACCACTACAGAGCAGGTATTATTTGTGTGGTGGATCATTCTTAGCACTACAGTGACACTGATGTGTTGGTGGTGTGTTTGCGCTAGTATGAGTGGATCAGACACAGCATAGCTACTGATGTTTTTAAACACCTCAGTGTCACTGCTGAAGTAAAAATAGTGCACCAACCAAAACTATTCAGCCAATAGCATCCTGCGGGCAGCGTCCTGTGACCACCAATGATGTGGACTGGAGGATGACCAACACAAACTGTGCAGCAACAGATGAGCTACTGTCTCTGACTTTATATCTTTAAGGTGGACCAACATGGTAGATGTGTCTAATAGAGTGGACAGTGAGCTAACATTAGTTAAACATCTAGTGTTTAAAACCTTCAGAAGGCTCTGTTGTATCTCATACCAGCTCAACTCACCAACACACCACCACCATTATGTGCTGTGCTGATAAAATAGACAATAAGTGTAGAAACAAAGATATGTGTGTCTAATGAAGTGGCCAGTGAGTGTATATCAATATACTAATATATCCATATTTATCTAGTTATTTTATTGATTTTTTTGTGTGCTTTTTTTGTAAGATGTAAACAAATGAGCATGTGGAGACATGACGGCACAGGAAAATGACAAGGCATGAATAAAACAAAATTCCACATTAAAACAGTTATTATAACAGTAACCAGATGAAATAATCAAATCATATATTAACCCTTGGGAGTCGCTGATCACGTCAATGTTATCAAATAACTGTGCTAGTTCCAGATGTCACAGCATAAAGACAAAGTTATGTTGAGCATAGCTGTTGAAAGATTTGGCTTGAAACTATGCTAGTAATTGTTTGATGTTGATAAACCAAGTAACAGTGAAGATTTAAATTTGACATAAAATCATGTTTATTCATCCGTAAACATTGTAAAGTAGGTGTGGCTAGATTCATTTGAGGGGGTCAAATAATGTTGTAGAGCTTGCCAAAGTCACAACCAAGTGCAGACAAAATGAATATTTATCTTAATTTTTTAAATTATATGTTCAAATTTACAACCTGTGTTAACATTTACATTTTTAAATATTCTTAAATAACTTTTCAACTTTTTAAAATTAAAAACATATTCAAATCTTATTAGTCCAGTTCTTGTCAAAATGGTAATGTGTCTAAAGATAATGTTGTGCCATAAAAAGCTACCAAATATTGGCTTAGTAAACATTTATTTACATTTGTTATATAAACACAAACATTTCCAAAAATAGCCCAAAACTCCCAAGACTAATTAACTCCCAGTTAATTTACTGAATTAAGAAACAACAGAATTGGCTGATGTACAATCAAATACTTGTTACAGTGTTATGCAGTTGTTAGTCAGCTGTTGGTGTAGTTTGTGTACTCTCTTTACATTTAATTTTGTCTTTGCACACATGTAATACATTCAGTTGTATAGACCTCAAGCAATAGCTTAGAAGCTCTGGTAGTATCCATTATATATTCACTAACGTGTCTCATGACATTATTTTCTTAATGGCAGAAACCTATTTTACTGTCTGCCCTAATGGCAAACCACTGTTTTTACATACATGTACCCACACAAATTCTCCATGTATGATAAAACTGACAACACAGTGTTGTTTTGCACAGATTGTAAGTTAAAAGTTGCTTTGGATAAAAACATCTGCTAAATGAGTGCTCTTAAATCTACCTGATTAAATGAATCAATTAACAGTGTACATTACATGTGTGTTATTGAAATACCTGCTACTTCTTTGAGTGGTTATACACTACCGGTCAAAAGTTTAAGAACAGTTTTAGAATGTTTCTGGTATGCACCTACTTGGTCAGGGGTTCAGGGATCAAGATAATGACCCAAAACATAAGTCCAAGCTCTGCCAGAACTACTTCAGGAAAAAAAAAAACAAGACGGTCAGCTTGAAAACATGGAGTGGCAGCACAGTCTCCAGACTTAAACCCCATCCAGCTGTTTTGGGATGAAGTGAAAAGCAAAGCAAACCTATTGTAGAAAGAATGCCACAAGTGTGTTCAGCTGTTATATCTGCCAAAGATGCTACTTTTATGAGTCCAAAGTTTAGATACATTTTGGCCTATACATTGATTCCATGAGTGCTTATTTAACTCCTATGTTTTAATTTCAGAGTGCAATGAGACATTAAACCGAATAACTTTCAATACAAAACTGGGAAAATTGGAAATTGGAAAATAATGGTTTGACTGGTAGTGTATAAGTATCATTTAGTGAGTTTTTAAACACATCACTGTAGAATTTCTGTTAATATTTTATTAGTGTCTGTGTTCAGACATGTTTATATGCAGTTATTACTATTTTTATCTCTCACATCTCTTGTTTCTTATCTGTGTTTGGTAATGAGTCTATGACCTACTGAATTCTCTATTACCAGCACGCTTTTTCTCTCACTCTCTCATTGGATCCTATTGATTTCTCCCCCCACAGTTATTGATCCTGGGATAAGGTTTCCCTTGGGCCTCTGGGTGAATGTGTGCATGCACATGGAAGTGTGGGTGTGTGTGCTTGTGCATACATAAAGAACCACAAGCTTATATCAAGTAATACAACTAACCTTTACATTGCACTAAAGCAAGTCATTAAAACTTAGACAATCACTTCATTTTTCCAGAGTAGACTTTAAACAGGCTTTTAACTTAAGTGGCTAAACCTTAGTTGGTAATGCGGTTGGGTTTTATATGAATGAAGTCATAAGAGAAGCTACTATTGATAAAACTGTCCATGGCGGTTAAAAGAGCATGTACTGTTTTATTTTTAATACAATAAGTGGTTTCCTGCATGTATATCTGTTGGCTTAACTCTTTTAAAACCTCTCCTCATTTCAGTCCAGTGTTATTTGTAGTGCAGTACATGGTTTGTTTTAAGTTGCAATCAGTCATTTTCTCCAGTGTTTTTTATTATATTGAGACCTATCAGCCTGAAAGTGTCAAGGATTCTATACTAGTTTATTCAGGGGCTACAAAGCAGTTGAATTTTATTTGAGTTATATTTATAAAGAACTGCTTTCATAAACATGATTTTCTGTATTTTTGGCAAATGACTGATTGCTTATTAAATCTTAGTTCATTATAATACATTATAATAAATTAAGTCCACTGTTGATGAATGTATCAAAATCGTACAATGGTGTAACATTAGAGGGTAGATGAGGAGTCTGGATGCAGTGGCGAGATGCAAATAATAGATTTCTTAATAAATAATAAAAAAATACAACAATACAACAAAACTGTGTGACTAAAAGAACAAAACAAAGATGAAAGTGCGGCTAGTAGAGAAACATACATATACACTGTAAAACATTGAATTCAAAGCCAAACTCAACTTAAAGTCTTGAGTTGAAGTAAATAGAAAGAATGATTACATTTAACTTAAAACTTTAAGGCAGCTTTTGAACTTAAGTTTTTAAGTTGAAGCTGATAAAATGTTTTACAGTGTACATGCGTCCAGTACAAACATTGAGGAAGAGTTAATTCCTCCAAATATGTCTTGCGGAGATGAAGTTCGTCTGGCTTTGGCAAACAAAAAAAAAAAAAAAAATTTTTAAATGAGGTGTGCCATGAAAGCAAACATGGGCGATTTTGAAGAGCAACAGCAGTGCAAGTACAGCAAAAACTTCCTCCTCTTCTTCCTCCTCCTCTTCTTCTAATATTTGTTTATACACTATCAATATTTTACACGTCGCCATACCAGAGCCAGTTCTCTGCTCTAGCCAGAGCGCCAACCGCAGGTGTGGAGCGTACGGAACCGGCAAAACAAAGCTGTAGAAAATATGCCAGCTTGAAAGCTTCAGCTTCATGCAACACACAAACTTTGTTTCGCATGAACTATGCAGAACCCTTTAATGACTGACAAAGGACAAAGCAAACATGAGGGAGCCATATATAGCACACATAATCAAACTTGGATCATCAAACAGGGCTGTGTAATAATACAAGGCATGTTCTAACACTACACAATGTGACATGACGTGGCTTGGAATTTAGCCAAGACATACACAAGCATAAACAAAGGCACGTGGAGACAGAGGTGGGGTTAGGGGCAAATGGTATGGAACATCACGGAGACAATCTTGAAGCAAATTTTTTTGAAAAACAAAAGTCTTGTTACTTTTACTGTATCTATTTTTTTCATATTCTAGCAGGTTTTTACAAGCACATATACTTCCTCTATATCCAACTTTTAAAGAATGTGCTTAAATGTCTGATCAAGTAATTATGATGAGGCCATTAAATATTCTTAGATAATCATTGAAAGTACATTTCATGCAAACTTTTAGCTTAAGTGGCTAAAGTCTTAGATGGTTTATGAGGAAAGGTCATTTCACTGGCAGAAAAGACTGTTCCACACAACTTCATTCCAGCCTCTGTCCCTATCTCCTTCCTCTTCCTGCTCAACTGCTCATTTCTCTGTTTGTTTTTGCAAAAGACGGCAATTTGCAGCATGCCCCATTTCTTCACCGGTGTATTACCAGACTAGACTGAACACACACAATTCTGTGTTTGGTCCAGTTGTGCTCATGCCGTACAAACATATTCAATTATTCCTACTTGATGTCTGAGCTTGATGGGGCAGGAAGATGGCAAAAGAAGATACACATAAAAGAAGATTTATTTATTTATTTATTTATTTTTTTTTTTTTGAGTTGACTGACCATACTAGTATAGCATTTAATAAGCTTCTATTATTCCTGTGTAAGAAGTCAGTATTGAGTCTATTTTAGTTTCTTTTTCCTCCAAATAATGCTGTCCCAGGTAGAAGATGGATTGGAAGATCTTCCATGTAGACCATGTAGATTATTAATTGGCTCTTCAAAAGCTTTAATATTTTTGGTTTGTGATTTGTGAAGATTTTAAATATGGTTCCACATGTTTAAAGACTAAATGTGGCTACTAGCATCAGGCAAAAATGTTTTATTTCCAATGTGAGATGATATCTGCCTGGAAAACTATGGACATTTGTTTACAAATGAGAATAAAATGATCAGACAAGCTCTAAGTTAGCTAAAAACAGTAGGTAATACAGCATGCCATTTGCTCAGAGGAAAAAAACACAGACATGGTGCATCTGGACATAAATAAAATTACCAAGGACCTCCTGTGAAAGAAGAAATTACCCCAGGATGCAACGTAAATTGAATCCAATCAGAACAGGGCTATTGATATAAAAGTAGTAATACTGCTTATTGCTTTTTTAAAATAATACAACCCAAAATAAATGATAATTGGAAAACAAATTAGCACAAAGAAATAATGAAGACTGAATTCAGAAATTGAATAAAAAGGCAACAAGTTTATTGGCACCAGACAGAATTTATACCTTTTGAATCCAGGTAGATTCCACCACACGAACACCATCCCTCTGGTTTTAACTAGCCTGTACAAATGAAGTTATACAAGAAGCAATGAAATGGTGACTAAACCTGCCCACAGCAATTACCTTAACATTTCATAGCTTTTATAGCTGTTCATAAGAATTGGTTTGTGTGAATTTTTATGACTCAGTAAGCATGATTGAAGGAGTCCAAAATGAAAGTCTCCAGGCCATTTTGTAGAATTCCAGACTTAGAGTTAGTTTTTCAGAGTGAATTGGCTCCAGACCCTCCTGTAGATCTATTTCTCAGCAGGAACTGTGCTCAGTGAGTGACTGCATTTCACACACATGGCTCAGAGCAATCAATGGTCAGCCAGTGGAGTGTGTGGGTCTGTATGAGAGTGAGAATATGTGAGAAAGAGAGCATATTTGTGGGCCAGTATTTCTGCCTGGATTTTTGATTTATATTATGTATAAAATATGTGTAAAGGATATATTATTATGTATGGGTTTCTGATGGATTTTTTATTTTCTAAGTGCTTCTCAAATCAATATTTTTAAACCAAGTGTACAGGGTCACAAGTGATTTTATCTGAATATATGGACACATATGCATTTGCTTCCATATCCATATAACTTGCTGCAGTAAAGATTCACACTTGAATCTGCTTTCTAGGGAAAGCAAAAAATGTCACCACTATAGCTAATGATCACATTATATTTCACAACAGTTTAAGTCCAGATCTTTTAATGAACTAGTAGCAAACTGCTGGCAAAAATATGGAGCCTGGGTGACTGCTGAAAGCTTCAGTTCTCTGTGTTTAAGCTGTAAAATATGAATTACACTTATTTTCTTGCCACAACATGATCAGCATATGAAAAACCCACTTGAAATCTGAACTGGGGTGAGTTTCACAAAAATGTAGTTGCTTACTATTTTAGGCACTTGCATAGTTGGAACAATGCAGTTGTGATGGAAGTCTTTCCCAAAAGCATAGTTGGAATTACGTTGTTAACTTACATACCGTAATCCATCGTTAAGTGTTTCCAAAAACTGTATTTCCAATGAACGTTCACAAACTCTGTTGTTAAGTTGTGTAGTTCAAACTACAGATCTTGACCTGTGTTTAGAAGCTTAGTTCTAGGAGACTACGTCATCATTTACGTAAGACACAGTCGAACGATAATGTCAAAAAGCTGAAAATTTACATCAATCTTGCACTTTTACATACAATTTACATTTAGAATGTCAGGTGCTTTGAACATTTAGTGCTTAATGTACTTCTTAATGTATTCCTGTGTTTATGAATATGCATTTCTCAATTAATATCACTATAACCCATGTTAGGTATGTAACATTAGACAAACTACACACCTATAGAGTGATGTTTCTGCAGCACAGTTGGTAGAGCATTTCTTATTTGGTCAGTGATTTTCTGCCATTTTTTGTTTTGACAGTATTCTTCATCATTTTTAGCTTTGAAAGACACATTAACGTAGACAACACACTAAGATCTCTAGCAGAAAATTGTGGCTTTTGTGCCATTTTCACTTATATAGGATGTTTGTCCACTAGCAAAATGGTTTGTATACTGTAGAACAAGTATCAGGTGCTTTCTTACAGAAGAGACAACATATACATTTTTACAGTTCTACAATATGAATGTTTCCATTTGTAATCACTAAGTGTTTTCATTGTAATTACCGGTATATATAAACATTCACACTCTTGTTTCAGACCAATGCCTGCGATTTCTAGAAATTATTGTTTTTATTTATTTATTTTTATTTTATGTTATTTTTTTGATGCATCATTTGCACATGACACCGTTGTAAATGATGGCACGGTGGAGAATGATAGACTATCACAACTATAATTATAGTCTGATGGCCAATATCATTCAGTGCCTTCACATGTCCCAGAAATCATTTGTCTTGTTTTTGAAAATATGCATATTTTTTGAAAAATGGCACTTTCTTCCTTTTTTGTCATTGTTGTCTGTTCCTAAATTGTTCAGAACTGTGACTGGAAATTGCTGTAAAACAAAGTATAATCCATTTGCTCTTTTTTTTGTCCTGCCTTAGTCAATGCCTCCATGCCTGTCTCATCAATATGACAACCAATGTAGCTATGTGGTCTGATCTTACAGAATGGATTTGGTCATTTGAAGCTTACAATTTGGAGACTCAGATTTAAGAATCAAATCTGATTTGTTCTGCAGTGTGAACAACGCCTGAATCTGATTGGTAAAAGTCTGATTTTATATGGCTTTTTCCTTTTCAAACTGCAGAAACTTTGTCTTGATCAAATCATGTTGCTGCCTGTATGAACAGTCAGTGTAATCACCTTTGGTGTTTGTGTCTTAACACCCAGTGCACCTGATGCTTTGTAGCAGTGGCACATAATCACTGTCAAGGGAATGAAATTCTGTGGATGACTGGACAACAACTTGTGTGTATATGCGTGTGTTTGTTTACTGGTATTTGTGGTCAGTCTGAGGCTCATGAGTGGTCACTCTGATGCAATTTCACCACAATGAATCACATAATTAGCATAACATAATTAGCGACGCTCAGCCTTTTAAAACAGGCTTAATCCTCCAACCATACAAACAGATTAGAGGCTTACGCAGCTCCTCGTTTCAATTAGCACTCAATCATATTGGAGACAATGAGTGTGTGTCATTTGCTTTAGGGAAAAGCTCAGTTATCTTATGAATGATGTTTTGATTAAGAATGACCCATCATCAGAAAAACACAGAGGCTATAATGCATATTCATGTATAAGAAAATGCTCACTTTATTAGAAAAAATGTAATCAAATTAGGAGTCACACCTACATTAAAAAGTCTGCTTTACAGTACCAGTCAAACATTTGGACACACCTCATTAAATGTTCTTATTTTTTCCTTTTTTCCTACATTGTACATTAATACTGAAGTCATCCAGACTATGAAGGAACACATAAGGAATCACGTAGTAAAGTTAAAAGTAAAAGAACAAAAAAACAAAATATGTTTTATATTTTAGATTCTTCAACATAGGCACACAACTGATGTCTCAAACACATTAAGGGGGCAAGAAATGCAAGTCATGAACTCTTGACAAGACACAGCTGTTAACTGAAAAACATTCCAGGTGACTACCTCATAAAGCTGACTGAGAAAATGCCAAGAAAGCTGCCATCTAAGCAAGAGGTGCCTACTTTGAAGAATCTAAAATGTAAAACATATTCTGGTTTGTTTATCACTTGTTTGTTTACTAAATAATTCCATATGCATTTCTTCATAGTTTGGATAACTTTGATTGTAATAATCTACAATGCAGAGAATTTTTAAATAATGAAAAAACACTGAAGGTTTGTTTGAAGGTGTGTCCAAACCTATGACTGGTACTGTACATGTTTACAATTACACAATTTGTCAACCACCCTCTACCCAAATTGTCACTGATCACAAACCACAGGAGCACTGATACTAGGTACCAAATCCTAGTGTTGAGACAGTGTTGGTTCACCATCCCAAAATTATATATATATATATATATATATATTATAACAATTATAACATTTTATATCATATTGAGTTTTGGCATCAGAGCATAAACTACAAAAACAAAAACTGTGCAATAACATGCTCGTTTTGCTAACTTTGTTAAGCACACTCATCTGTATGGTGGTGCAACAGCACTAATGGTTTTTCAGCATCTTATGCAGATTATTTCTTGTGGTATAGCTATGAAGCCATTGCTCGTTTGCATTCAGCCAAGAAAATGTTGCATTTGTAATGACCTCTAGTGGATGTTTTTGCAGCTTTCCATACCTCTACTGATTCGTAGAGATAGCACAATCACATTGTGTTGAGTTAAATGCCTTCTTCAATAAGACAGTGACTTAAATGTGATCTACCATATGGTTGAGCAAGAATGTTAAAGGGTTATGATTAATAACTGAGTAACAAATTATACAACAAAATTTAACCTTTAGAAATTAAGAATGTATTCAAATGATCAATGAAAAATCTGCATTGTTAGTCTTGATTTCAGAATTTGCTTGTTTAATTGTCAAACAATGAATAAAATGCATGAAAAATATTAATTTTCAAGCCATAAAACAAGACCATATGCATGGAAATAACTAATAATAAAATTATTTTCCAACACAATTTTAATATTGATAGATTTGAATCACTTATTGATGAACAACATGTAATTCTACATATGTTTCAATGAGTTGGAGATAAGAAATATTTAAAGAGGTTTATTCCAGTAGCTGCCAGCTGTCATTAAGGTTACATTTGCTAACATTGATCAAAGTTGGGAAATCAGCCTTTTTGACAGATGATACCTATAGGTACACGCATTTATGTTTATTTAGGTTTATGTCAGTTGCACTGTAAAAAATTATATCAGCTTCAACTTAAAAACTTAAGTTCAAAAGCTGCCTTAAAGTTTTAAGTTAAATGAAATCATTCTTTCTATTTACTTCAACTCAAGACTTTAAGTTGAGTTTGGCTTTGAATTCATTTAACTTAAAACTTTAAGGCAGCTTTTGAACTTAAGTTTTTAAGTTGAAGCTGATATAATTTTTTACAGTGTGTCAAGTGCATGTCTAGTGGTTGTATAGCACCTTACAGTGATGTATTATCAACATAATTAAGAAGGAGCATGCTTTTGTTATCGCTGGTTCTCAGGTCCACTCTTTAATGGGTTAATCAAAATCACAGTATGATTGCACATTCTTAAGTTTTGGTGTTCAAAGGACATTGCTGTGGTCAAATCACAACATATCTTGCTAACAGCAGTGATTCTGCATTGGACCCTCCCCAGGCTTTAAAAGATAAAATCTAAAGCTGCTCTGAGGGGTGGTCAGTTATCAATTCACACTCTTCCTGGTGTTTTTCTTGTTCTTTTTCTATTTGTTTTGATTCGTCTCTCTTCCTGAGCTATTTTGATGAGTGTGGCAGGTGTGTGGAAACAGGACGCAGGAAGGACAGTGTGGTTCTGAGTGATTGGTGGCCTCTTGGCTTCATTATCAGCACCCACAGAAAGGCTCCTCCATCCCTGCTGCTGTTTGTCTGAGAAGGAAGTGATACCTTCTACTTCCTGGAGCAGTTTGTTTGTTTGCTGGCGTGTTTACAGTAGAAGATAAATGACATAATTTCCTGAACACAGGTTTCTCTCTCAGCCCCTCTCACTGTCCAAACTGTCCTTATCTCACTCTACTTTTATCTCCTCTCTCTCTCTCTCTTTCTGTGTGTCTCTCTCCTCACGCTTTTATCACTATCTCTCTTTCATCACTTGCTCTCTCTCTACTGTTGCTCTCTCCTTCCTCTGATCTTTCACTTGCTCACCCTCTCTTGTCCATCATACATTGTCTTTCTTTCCTTCTTTCTTTTCCATTTTCTCCCTTGCCCTCAATCTCTCCATATACTCTAAAGTCTTGCTTTCTCTCTCTCTCTCTCTCTCTCTCTCTCTCTCTCTCTCTCTCACTCTCTCTCTCTCTCCCTCTCTCTCTCTCTCTGTCTGTCTGTCTGTCCGTGTCTATCTCTATCTCTCTTTCTGCATTCTTTGACTTGTGTTCATCACTCTTTCTTTATTTCCCTCAATCTTTCTCTTGCCTGTTTCTCTACCCATTCTTTCTCTCTCTCTCTCTCTCTCTCTCTCTCTCTCTCTCTCTCTCTCTCTCTTTGTCCGTTCTCTTTCTAACTCCCTTTATTTCTTTCTCACTACTTGTGTTCAGTTTCTTACGTCTTTCTCTCTATCTCTATCTGTGCCTGTCTGTCTGTCTGTCTCTCTCTCTCTCTCCCTCTCTCTCTCTCTCTCTCTCTCTCTCTCTCTCTATCTCACTGAGAGTGATGTTATCTTCAGGAATGTGGAGATCAGGTTCATGATGGATCTTCAAGTCTGCTGAAATGAAAGTCTTTCTTGGTCATTTCAGAAGTGGAATGAGGAGCTCTGAAGGTATTAAATTCTATAATATATTGTCTCCCTGTGTGGAGGATAGTCTGCGAATGGTGAATAAATCAATACAGAAAACGAGGGCCGGGGTTTTGGACATGGCTCTGAAATATTAAACAAGCGATATACAACACTGACCAAAGCTTATTTGGAAAAGAATCCATTTACAGTACAGATACTTTCTGCAGTTGTGTGTGGAATTGAATTTTGAGAGTTTGGATGGGGGTGGCTTTGAGGACTCATTGCGGTGAAACTGAGAATCAGTTTAATCAATAATACGCAGGGGAACACGAAGGCAAGTGGGAGAACAGTGGTGGAGTGAGATTGTGGAGTAAGCTCTGTGATAATTGCTTACTGCTTTGTTCAAACCTGCTAACTTTGCTCTCTCTCTCTCTCTCTCTTTCACTGAACATAATGCCTCTAAATTTACCACAGATTAGTTAGTGCATGCTTTCAAGGCAATGCATAACAGTCCTCTGTATTGTGGTGTTGTGTTTAGAATCAGTGCCTTAACTAGGATTTTATGAGACAATATAATTTGCTTGTTTGCTTGCTACTGCAATGTCTCAGAAAGTTGGTGCATAGGCTAATGTATATATTTAAAGGGGTGTTTTGTCATTTCTTGAATAATTCAACCCTGAGTTGATTTGTCAGTGCAGAAATTTTGCCTGGTATTCTATAAAATGATGGTAATAGAAACCAGGAGTCACAACATGTACAACATACATAGTGTAGATAGATAGATAGATAGATAGATAGATAGATAGATAGATAGATAGATAGATAGATAGATAGATAATGTTTTAAACAATTGGTACCCAAAGGAAAAATATAACTCAATAATGGTATTTTTCCTGGGAATGCCAAAATGTTATTTATTTTCAGTGTAAGTTACAGTGAACATCTGTTATTTAATTCAATTTTGGAGTATTTCTATTAGTCATCATGACATTTCCACACAATTTAAAGGACACCTGCTGAGCTCATATTATGCAGAAATCTCCTTAAAATGAAATCTCCCAAAACTGGATATATATTTTTTTGGATACAACAGTATGCAGTGTCAATAATAGTAAAATGATTCATTCAAAAACTTTAGGGTAGCTATCTCTATGTACATATAAACTACATGGACAAAGGTATTTGGACACCTGCTCATTGTTTGCTGTTTTTTTTTTTAATCAAGGTTATTGAAAAAAGTTTATCCTGCTTTTGTTGGAGTAACTGTCTCTACTGCCCAGGGAAAGCTTTCTACTAGATTCTGCAGCATCGTTGTGAGGATTTGATTGAATTCAAAGAGAAGATATTTTATGAGGCCAAGATGTTGGATCTCCACTCCACCTCATTTCAAACTCAACTAATCCAAAAAGTACTTTATGGAGCACCATCATTCCAGACAAGTCAGCTCTACAGTTCAATGCTGGTGGCTTCATACCCCTCGAACCTATGTCTAACATTAAATATCATAGCAATAAGTTAATGTACAGTGCCAGTCAAAAGTTTATCATTCAGTGTTTTTATTTTTTAATAGTTTTTCCTACAATGTAAATTAATACTGGTCATTCAGACTACGATTTAACACATTCATGGATTCATGTAGTAAACTTAAAAATGTTAAACAAACCAAAATATGTTTTAGATTTTAGATTCTTCAAAGTAGACACAACACGGATAGTCTCAAACACATTAATAGGGCAAGAAATGCAAGTAATTACTTAATTACTAGTTAACTTAAAGCCATACCAAGTGACTACCTTATAAAGCTGACTGAGAAAATGGCAAGAAAGCTGTCATCTAAGCAAGAGGTGCCTACTTTGTATCTAAAATATAAAATATATTCTGGTTTGTTTTAGGGCTGCAGCTATCGATTATTTTAGTAATCGAGTACTCTAAAAAAATCTATTTGATTAATTGAGTAATCAGATATACATATTTGCTTTGTTAAAGTGCAATAAAAAATACACGAGAAAACAAGACATTTCACTGAATAATGAACGACCAATTGGTTTTCTTTTTTAAATAGGTTATATTTTTAAATTCACAACATACATTTCTAAATTGCAAACACAAATAGAAATAAATAAAACACAAAATATAAATAAATACAAGTAAAAAACAAATTAAATTACTTTCAACTTAAGATTTCTTGTAAGTATCAAAAATATAGGGCAATAATCAATAAAAAAGGCATAAACGTTGGCTTTATGTTGTGCATCTTAGCTTCTGAACAGGTTCATGCACGAACAGTTTCACACATTTCTGCTGTGAGTGCTTTAAACCAATAGCTCCAGGAGAATCCAGGAAAAGGCCTCCGTGTGTGTGTTTGTGTTCCTTTTAAAGGCGCATTTGACTGCAATGCAGGAACGTGAGCATGTCAACATGCTCAGGACTTAGGCTTGCCCTCTTTTTTTGAAGCAATTTGAAGCAATTACCTGCAGCTGAAAACAGATGCTCTGGTGGCGTGGATGTAGCTGGAATACACAGCAGAGACCTTGTCAGTTCTGCCAGTGTTGGATAGCGCTGCTTTATTATTTTCCTATTGCCGTTTTCTTCTCGCACATTGTCGCTCTTTTCCCTCGTTGCTTCCCTATTCCCACTTCTCAACTATAAATCTCTGCGCCGCCTCCTCCTTCCTGTGCGTGGGTGATGTAAGCGTGGTGTGCCACATTAAAAGTCATCAGTGCAAAATACTGTGCTCTGAGTTTTAAAATTAAATAAACGATTACTCGAGGCACAGAAAATTACTCAATCATTTTTTTGTAATCGAGTAACTCGAATTACTCGAGTAATCGTTTCACCCCTAGTTTGTTTACATTTTTGCATTTTTTAATAATGAAAAACCAGTCCAGAAGGTGTGTCTGTATGTCTGTTCCAGAGAGTCCTATTCTATTGGCAGAATTTTTCTACTGGGACTACAGTCTCAGATTAAAAGGTAGCATTCTGTACCTATAATGGTACAATCGCTTGTCACTGTGGCAGTACCCTTCAAGGGTACGGATGTGTACTTTTATCAATAGTGACAAATGCGTACCCTTACTATTTGTACCTTAAGGGAAGAATCTTGTACCCTTGGAGACAAAGTAGTACCTTTCCCTCCCCATGGATGCAGGTACAAATGGTGTACCTTTTTCAAACGGTACATATAAGTTCCCATAGGGTACTGCCACAGTGAGAAAATCAACTGTACCTTAACTACGACAGATTTGTTCCTTTTTCTGTTCTTTCAGGTGACACTTTTGTGCCTTTAAAAAAAGTTTTTTTTATTAATTATTGTAGTTTATTAAAAGTTTCAGCCATTGTAATAAATATAAATATTGTAGCGTCGGGGAAGAGGATAAAGGAAAAGGATGTGACATTTGTTTACTGAATGCTCTTTTACTGCTCTTTTAGTAAATAGAAAAGTGCAGTAATAAACGCTCACTGCTTTACAACGTGAAAGCATAACCAGACTAACTGAATGGACTAAAACACACATTGACGTTAACTAACTAAAACACACTAAAAATAACTCATTGAGACTAGACTACAACTAACAATCATTACACATCCAAAAATCCCCTCTTAAACACCCCAAACAATTACAAAATAGACCCCATAAACACACAATAGAACTTTATGCAAATACCGTGCGACGCGCAGCCATCTGATTGGCCGACACCCCCAAGAACCGCCACAATATATTATAAATGAAAACATGAAAATGTTAACAATTCATGTGAAAACACTGTTCATTGACATTACAGCTGTCCATGTGAAGTAAAAAATTATTTGCCTCTACACATTTGTAGACCCCTGCCCTCAGTGTATAAAATAAAAAATAGGAGAAGATGCTTCTGGTAAATTAAACCAAACAATTTAACATTACATGTTTCATAGAAGCATCTGTTGTTGTTTTACTTGACTTGTTGTCAATGGAAATGATACATCTTAAAAACAGTGAAGCATTCATAAGTATATTCATGTACTTTTCTAAGTTTGTACGTACACAGGTACAAAATAGTACTATGCAAGTTTGAACATGTACCTTTAGAGGTACAGTTACTGATGAGGTACAGGTTTGTTCTTCAAAGTACAGATTTTGTACCCTCACGTACCTTTATTTCTGAGAGTGTAGAGAACCTGTGCGTGCATATGTGCCATCACTAGGTGTAACGTATATAGCTGAATGCGTTCATTAGAAAGGCGTATCCAAAACATTTTGACAGACAGTATACTAGAAGTAAGTTTTATGTAAAAAAATATATATATATATTATCCACAAAGTGATCAAAAACATGCTGTCAGTATTCAGTTTATTTGTGTAAAAGCTTTCTGTGAAGAGAAGCTTTTAGAGTCATTAAATGCTCTGGATGTTTGGTTTCTATCGCTGTGAACCATTTTGACTTTCTATGAAAAGACACTTTTCACATGAAACCTCTCAGAATAACTTTGTTTACCTTATTGATTTAATTATGTCTTTTAGTTATCATAGCTACCTATGAGTCATGGATGGAAAACTGTATGTAGAGATATAAGGGGTCTAATAAAGGTGTTGAAGGTCGTGCCTACACTTCTGGTAGTTATGCCACTGGTTAGAATTGCATTCACCATGTGAAGGACAGGAAGGGGGGCAGATAGAGAGGGGAGAGAGGGATTTGCGGGTGAAATGAAATGTTAAGGTGGTTTAATATAGGCAGGCAATGTGAGGGCTCTGCCCCAAGGCCAGTACAGGCATAATCTCCAGCCTGATTTCTCTCCTGGTCCCTAAGGGCTAAAAACAGTAACGAGGGAGAGCTTTGGCCTCACTCACACATATCCACATGTGCCTGAACTCTGATGCTGTAGATAGCCTCATTCTGAAATATTCATGAAATCACCACAATCGGACCCTGCAATTTAAGTTTAGCCAGCGGCTGTACTAGGAGGTGTACATGCTGATTGAACGTCTGTATTTACTTGTTTAATTGATTAACCGAGAGGCTGTAGACACTGTTTTAGTGATTGTGAAGGTTGATGGGAAATTACAGCATGGAGGTCCTGATGGCTGTTTGCAGGGGTCGTTCACAAATACAGAACAGCTGTGATAAAAGCATGGGGTCTTGTTATAGTGGTACAAATGGAGCCTGTGAAAAAAAGGTGTTGCTCTTTTACAGAGGTGCCAAAAACAGACAGAGAGAGAGAGAGAGAGAGAGAGAGAGGAGTAGAAAAAGAGGGAGAAAACTGACTCAGTGCACAAAAAATGTAGGTCCGGCACTTTGCTGCCCGCAGCAAAAACTCAAATCAAAAAGATCCAGTGTAAGCTCAGCTAGAGCCTGAGGCTGGATCTGTTTTTTTTTAGTGGAACTGTTCTACCGCTGTGGACACTTCACAGAGAGAGAGAGAAAGAGAGAGAGAGAGAGAGAGAGAGAGAGAATATAGTTGATATATCATCTCAGAAAGTGTGTGTACAGTTATGTAAAGTGTGCAGTTCTGAGCATCAGCAGTACTGACTCTGAGTTCTAAATGATTTTTGCAACCAAGCAGCTCTTTTAAGCTTAAAGTATGTATCATACTGTACAATTAAATAAAGAAACATCTCTCTCTGCCTCTCCCTCTTCCTCTCTCTCTCTCTCTGTCTACCCCTCCCTCCCTTTCCATCTATATACAAACAGTCATTGCAGAATATTATGATCACCTACATAATAGTGGGAATAACCACCTTTGACTTCGATGACACTAGTGAGACATTGTGGCATGGCCTGTATTAGGTGATGGAAGATATCCAGAGGGTTTTGTGGAGATTCCAACTACAGTAGAGCACTGAGGTCCCTCAGATGTGTGTTTGAGGGTCAGTACGAGGAACCTGGTGTTCCAAGTGTTCTTTAATGTTCCCCAATAGATTGAGATGTGATGAGTTAGCAGGAATTCACATTCATGCTCCTGAAAATCTCTGATACTTTCCTCATTGCTCCTGTGTTCATTATATAGGTTAACTGGTCCACTATAGCACATCAATTGCTCTGTAACACTTGTTGGAGTCTAGCATTAATAAATAAGGGGCACCACTGGTGTGCTGTTAGGTGACACTCAAAGTATGAAGCATCCATTCTCAGAACACCTTCACTATGGTGGAAATCCCATTGTTTCTGAGATGGTACCAAACTTCACCCGGTACCCTATTATCATGCCCTTTTGGACATGTCGAATCACAACTGATTTGGTGTATCAGGACAAACACTCAGTTGTGTGCTCAGTTCTATAAAATATATGGTAACACTTTGTAATAACTTTCATTAATAAGCCATTAACTAATGATTAATAACTGAACAAATCATTAGTTCATGAGAATTTGAACATGAACAAATGTTTATAAATGACAGTTCATGTAGTTACTAAGGATTGTATTAATTTTTGCAAATGTTAATAAATAATTAGTAAATCATTAGTAAATCATTAGTAAATCATTAGTTAATGAAATTCTCATGAACTGATGATTTGTTCAGTTATTAATCATTAGTTAATGAGCTATTAATTAAAGTTATTATAAAGTGTTACCAAATATATTTGTTTGGAACTTATTTACACATCAGTATATATTTTTTGGTGTTTATTACAAAAAAAAGATATAGCACATGGTTTATTTAAAGCTAAATCTTTTATTGGCAGCTCAAAATGGGCAGAAATGAACAAGTAGAAAGAAGAGGGTTTCAGCTTTCATCTGTATGTCTGTATGTATCCTAGAAAAAAAAGAAAGTAATGAATGGCTGAATGTAAGGAATAAATGCCGATGGGTCCAGGCTATTTGAGAAGTTAAATCGGTTTGAAACCTTAGGCTGCAGTACTTCACTTCCCGGTCTCAGTCAGAGGTTGACGAATAGGGACTATTTCATGCTCTTTCATGCCTAGTAATGAGTTCATAAATTCATTTAATGATTTGCAGTGTAATGTCATTACAGGCAATGTAACCATACAAGTAGGGGCCAGTAATCTCCATTATTAACACTTTGGTGCCCCGCAGTAGTGCAGTCTGCCTCACATGCTTATTTCTCCCTCTTCATGAGCTCTAATTGATTAGGCTGGGGTTGATAATAGAGATTGATAATGGAAGTTACAGTGGCGCTCTTTCATTTCCAGACCCAAATCAGCCTTTTTTCTATGCCAAATCAATCAGACCACCCCCACCCCTCTCTCTCTCATATCCCACTCCCAGTGCACTGCTCTCACTCTGGCTGTGTCAGCTGGGCTCAGAGCACGCATTAATTAAGACGCAGAGAATGCCGTCTCCGCAGCAGCCACTGCAAGGTCACCTCTGGCTTTCAGAAGGACCCCACCTCAGACACAACCATTCACAGAGCACCCCCACTCTCTATCTCTCTCTGTGTCTCTCTCTCTTTCTCATTTTCATTCTCTTTCTACATTCTACATAAAACACCAGGAAAGCTTGCTCTGAATAATAATGTGTGCCTGATGTGCTATAAGATACAGATAGTACTGTATATGAACTGCATTAACTGCAGTTATTTCTATTTTTTTATGAGAGGCTCAGTAGAAGCTATTGAAGAAAAGGCCACAGTCTCACAATTGATGCTCTTGGGTCTATGCGCATCACTGCACCACTTTACCTTTACCAAACAGTCTTTACTATGTTTTGCATTATACAAAAAGGAGAGCTGCTTATCTCATTCAGCTCTAGGCTTGGTCACTAATCTCAAGGCCAGCTCTGGTTCTACAGAGTCATATCAGCATATTATGACCGCCTATTAATATTGGGAATAACCACCCTTGACTCAAAGTGTTTGCTCAGTGGTGACCCTCACACTTTCCTTATTGCTCCTGTGTTCATTATGGAGGTTAACTAGTTCACTGTGGGGTGTCAGTTGCTATGTACCAATCTCCAAAGTTATCGTTCCCCTCTGGAATCACTGACCCATGGGTCACCACTGTTATGCAATTGGGAGGCATTCAAGGTATCAGAAGTGCATTTTCAGTACACCTTCACTACACAGTAAATATTCCAGTGTTAAATGAACACTATTAGAGTTAAATTAATACTGAGAGTGTTACATTTTCACACCCTCAGTGTTAATTTAACTCTAGTAGTGTTGATTTACTGTGTAGAACTCTAGAACATTACACAAATTTAGATGCTACAATTTTTTACCAGGTATCCTGCTATCATACCCTTTTGGCATCACATTTTTGCCCATGATTATTGTTTTACACTCTACTACAGCTGGTGTGCTCACTTATTTATATGTACAGCAAACCCTGCCATGTGGCATCTGTGACGTCCATTCCGAGTTCATTCCAAACCAGGAGTGGTCCTAATAGCCTAATACGACTGTGTATTATCCAGCAGCTACTGTGAACCACTAAGATAACTACTAAATAAATGATATGCAGTTATGTGTGTGAGAAATTATTTTAGAAATATGAATTTAGAATGTTGGTGCTAAATTAAAATCAGCTTGTGGACTTGCAAAATAATGACTGGCACAATGCACAGTCAATCACTCAGATTTGCATTTTGCACGTGCAGGAGTAACAGACAAGTGAAATAAAATTAGGGATGCACCGATACCACATTTTTTAAAACCGAGTACGAGTACAAGTACTTACATTTAAGTACTTGCCGATACCAAGTACCAATATGAGTACTAATAAATATCAATACTTAAAATGAAAATGAAACTGAGCCTGTATGTGTGTCTTATGGCTCCAGTTAGATGTGTTTGTGATCTATTTAATCTAAACACCTAAGATAATAATAACAGATTACACATTTCCCCTTTATACACTGAAACATTCAAAAATGAAACATATCAGATATACATAATCATCACCGTTAGCGAACTAGCTAGCTACATTACGTTAGCTGACCTTTTTGTAAAGCTCGTGGTGGTGAGAACTGAGGACCTCTTGAGGTTAGTAGTGCTTTTCCCAGTTATTTTACATCCACAAACTTTGCTTTGTTTTGTTTTGTGTAGCAGCGAAAGTGAAATTACTCCATAAATCGCTTCTTCTTTTCCGTTGAAGCTGCGGCTGTGACGTCAGTACGTTGTGTTGTTAACACCAGTCTGACTGATTGTGGAGCTTAGCGTGCTTTGAGGAAGTCAGA
This sequence comes from Crenuchus spilurus, assembly GCA_036984385.1. NCBI lineage: Eukaryota > Metazoa > Chordata > Actinopteri > Characiformes > Crenuchidae > Crenuchus > Crenuchus spilurus. Next base: position 4,225 of record BRDA01028583.1, on the reverse strand, counting down.
CGTGCGGCAGGTTTACTTTAAAAAGCGGATTACTGGACAAAAACATTATTTTAGTCATTCTGTGACATTTTCGTTTCGTTTTTATTCGCCGACGAAAAGTCTAATACTTTTAGTCATAGTTTTCGTTTTAAAATATTAGTTTTCATTTAGTTTTCGTCTCGTTCATTCACTTGGAAATACCTCCACACCGCGGACATAGCTGCTCCTTCTCTACTACTGGGCTGGTTAAAGTCACGCTGCCGTTAAGTGGCTTGTTCAGCTCGGCTACGGTACGTAGTCCTCGTCTTCTTTTTTTATTTTATTTTTTAATTTTATTTAATTTTATTTATTTATTTATTTTGTGGCGCAAACTAATACTGTCTGTTAGAAGGAAACGAAGCTCCCATCACGCTGGTATCGGATCCTGTAGTATCGGAGCACTTTTATGAATACGAGTACAAGTATGCGCACATGGTATCGGACAGATACCCGATGCTGGTATCGGTATCGGGGCATCCCTAAATAAAATCAAAGGATACCAGCACCAGCACACACTAACACACCACCACCACATTAGTGTCTGTGGTGGTCCCATGTTGGTCCTGACCATTGAAGAACAGGGTGAACGGAGATTAACACTGTATACAGAGAAACAGATGGACTACAGTCTGTAATTGTAGAACTACAAGGTGCACCTGTATGGTCAGTGGAGCTGATAAAGTGGACAGTAAGTGTAGATACAAGTGGTTTTAGTGAAGTTGCTGTTGGTGTATATGGCAAAAAATAGCCTATTTGAACAGAGCACTGGTTTAAAGTGAAAATGTACAATCATTGACCAGTTTAATTGCACATAAAGGAATTTGACCTCCACACAGTGGAACACACATACACACACTACGGGACAGTGAGCTCACTTGCCTGGAGCAGTGAGCAGCCCTATCCCAGGAAGCAGTTGGGGGGTTCAGTGCTTTGCTCAAGCACACTTCATTTGTGTCCTAACAGTTCAGGGGATCAAACCAGCAACCTAACGATCACAAGGCTGGTTCTCTATCTTCAAGCCCATGACTGCCCAATGCATTTAATGTCTGTTTTTTTCACTTGACAAGTCAAACAGTCAACTTGGTTCAATCCATTGGGTGCCCACTACATGATCACACTTATATAGAGAGATACACAGTAAAGCCAAGCTTGGATGAAAGAGCTTCAGGGTATGCGTTTGTGTGTGTGTGTGTATATGTTTGAGTGTTTGTGTGTGTATGAAGAAACAGTGGGATACTGTGTGGTCCGGCTGTGAGAAAGCTCTCTGTATGCTTATCAACTGTTGCTTATCTCCCTCTGCGCCCCTGAATTGCAGTGACCCGCAGGTGAGGCACATAGGGACCCCACACACGACTCATACATTACAGAGAGAGAGAGAGAGAGAGAGAGAGAGGGGGAAGGGGGAGGGAGAGAAAGAAGGAGAGATGGAAGGAGGAAAGGTGGCAAAGGTTAAAGTCTTTTGTTACCTGCAAAGTAGAGGTCATCTCACTCTCATACACATCGTCTCTCTCTCTCTCTCTCTCTCTCTCTCTCTCTCTCTCCTTCTCTCTCGCTCTCTGTGTGTGTGTTGACAGCTAATCAGTACTAGCTATTGAGGACATATTCTCTGCTATCATTACCTCAGCAGGGAAGAAAAGAGTCCTGCCATCCAACAGTCACAGTTCTGCATCTAAGCTTCCCAGACAAAAAAAAATAGTTACTCTGTGTGTTAAAGGTGGTAGTAACTTCAGACTTCTGTAGGTGGCGCTGCACAACAATAATCAGGCTATATATTCCTGCTGGGTGTCCAACAGGATTCACAGACTGAGGTGACGTGGTACAGTGCAGTGAATGTCTCGTTTGATGTGTGTAAAATATTAGAGATTGCATTTGGACGCCATAGGCCAGAGTGTGAAGGAAGTAGTTGAATTTGCAGGTGTATTGAAGTGTATGCTCATGCAGGTCTTTCAGCAGTGACCCGGTCTACAGGAAATTCTCCTCAGAATTGTGGCCAAAAGATAAAACTGATGGACAGGGACCACCAGCGTGGTCCATGATTTGTGAAGGAAAGTTATATATATACTACTGGCCTAAAGTTTTAGAACACCCCATTTTTTCCAGTCATTTTTTGCAATTCAAGTCATTCAAGTCCAATGATAGCTTGAAATGAACTGCCAGAGGTTTAAAAAAAGTAAGGTTACCCAAAACTGAAAATTAATTTACATTCCAGAATTACACATAAAGGCTTTTGTCAGTGAACACAAAATGGGTTAACAGGTGAAAGCTGTTCTGCAGTAATGCAGGTTGATCAAGCCTTGAAAGCTGGTGCTACTAATTCCTAAAGAGTGAGAGGCATCCTGAGCTACTACGGCTACCACAGCATTCTGCAGCACCATGCAAAGCCATCAGGTATGCACCTAGTTGGCCAGGGGTTCATCCTACAGCAAGATAATAACCCAAAACATAAGTCCAAGCTCTGCCAGAACTACCTCAGGAAAAAAATAACGAGATGGTCAGCTTGAAAACATGGAGTGGCAGCACAGTCTCCAGACTTAAACCCCATCCAGCTGATTTGGGAGGAACTGGACAGAAGAGTGAAGGCAAAGCAAACCTACAAGTGCCACAGATTTATGTGAACTTCTGCAGCAGATTTGTGAACAACTGTCTGAAGAATATTTGATGTCTATTGTAGAAAGAATGTCACAAGTATGTTCAGCTGTTATATCTGACACAGGTGCTACTTTAATGAGTCTAGAATACAGATAGATAGATAGATAGATAGATAGATAGATAGATAGATAGATAGATAGATAGATAGATAGATAGATAGATAGATAGATAGATAGATAGATAAAAATAAATTATTGGCATCTTGGTACATAGGACATAAGCCCACAGAGATATTAGGTAAAAAAATAAAAAATAAATAAGTACAATAAAATTTAGAATGTCAAGTCTTTTATGTGCACCAGTAAATTTTATGTTATTTTATTTAATTTTATATATATATATATTTGTTTTGGGAATGATCGTTAAAGCATTTCACTGTTATTACCAAAACTCATACCTCTGAATCACCACCATTATAGGAAACATGCATGTAATTTCCACACTGTAAAAGGCTGCTGTGGCTGAAATTCTTATCATGTTGGTGCAATTTCTAGGTATACTGTTCCTGATTGTAGCTCATATATTGATGTTTCAGCCCCCTCTCTGTAGTCCATCAATGGCAAGACATCACCCTAGGACCACCACTGACAAGCTACTATTTGAATGATGAATCATTCAGAATAGCAAGTGACACCAACATAGTAATAGAATAGTTTATGTTGGGCTGTTATGATGCACCGCACAGTCGCTGGGTCTTTTAAACTTCACACCTACTGTTCATTTTATTTGAAGCACTTCTTGTCCTTCATCAGTGGTCAGTTTCTGACCACTAGTGCCTAGACCTTTTTGGTTACCTGACTGTTCTCAGCCCAGCAGTGTCCTGGCACTACCTGACATATTCATACAACAGCTACATGCCACAAGCATCTTGGCATCACAGCTGTGCTGAAAATGTCCACCAGCCAAATAATATGTAGTCAGCAGTGATCTTATAGAGGTCAATTTACAGGTTATAATGTGTGCTACAGGTATGGTAAACATAACTTGTATATCTGTCCTGTCATATGCTAATTTTGGTAATTACAAGCTTGATTTACATACTGTATGTCTTGTGTTTCTGTTAAAATGTCATATGAACTATTATAGCCTGAAATCTTTGAGTTTTTAAAACCTTAAATCTAAGAATTGATTCTAAGAATTCTCCATATAGATGAAATGTCTGATTCTGTGGCTGAATTATGGCTGAAATTACCGTCTGAGTGAGTATGCTCTCTTCTGTCTGAGTACAAAGGACACCTAAGTCTTATTCCCCCTCATAGCACCCTGCCTCTTTGTTGCCTGGCTATAAAATTGAATAGAAACCGTAAAAAGGTTACTGAATAGAAAACATGGAAACACAGCCAACAAGTGGGCTTCTCTGAGGCACAAACACACAGATGTTGTTAAGGGCTACCATTAGACATCACAGGAAAGTAGAGACTACATTTGTTGAAATTGCCTCTGTACATATCGTCTGCTTCAGTGCTATTCTGTGCTTTTGTTGTGTCTGTGGCAAATAAAATGCACATCTTACATGACCAGCTCAGTAATGACACACACATGCAATTCAGTACATATG
>BRDA01028581.1:35602-47914 GCA_036984385.1 Crenuchus spilurus | reverse complement strand
TTGATCTGTCATCTATGTTCTATTACGAATAAAATATTACATTTGCCATCTCCACATCATTGCATTCAGTTTTTATTCACAATTTGTTTAGTGTCTAAACTTTTTTGGAATCCGGTTTGTATAAACAGACTAAAGATCAGTCGTCTCTAATAATATTGATTATGTGTGTCTAATACTGTGTGATACACTGTTATAAACATGGACTAAAGTACACCAGTACAGCTAATAACAGCCCAAACTAGCACTTTAAGCACTAGAACATGTCCGCCCTCACAAAGCCGTAGCCGTTTATCTTCACCTAACTCTACTTTTGGTATTTGCATTGCAAAAAGAACTTTTGAAAAGCTCTTGACAGAATAACATCCTGTTTGCCTCTTTAGATGAGTTACTAAGCCGGATGTCAACAGTGCAGAATCTTCTCAAGTGCAGAAGAGCCTGTAAACAAAGTAAACTGAAGTACACTACCATGTCAACACACTTCATGTATTATAACACAGCTGAAAAATCTGGGCACACCTACACTCTATTACTTTCATTTATTATATTATATTATATTTATTCCCAATTTTAGAATAATGACAACCATAACTGCAAATCAGAGTTTTACTAGATTACTAGGAAGCTAATGAAGGAGGGTTAACTCGACTTTAGCAAAGACAATGAAATATTAAAATATATTCTGTATCAGAAATAATGACAACAAAGCATAAATAAACTTTTCATCCCATTTTATAACATTCGTCCATAGAAAAGTAGGCAGAACACCTCAGTCTCTCACACAACAAAATAGGTCTGCTGTAACAACTGGTACAGTCAAATTCATTAATCTGACTGTTTGCCATGTTGATAGCAGAAGGTGACTTCTAAAGAGCCATGTACCTTAAGATTAGCCAATGAGATGCAGAGAGCTAATGAGACACACAAATGACAAGATTAGCCAATGAGATGAGCCAAGGGCTGTGATTGTTACCACTGCTGGTAGACCTGTATGACTGTACACTTCCATAAACCTGCAAATTCAGCAACTTCATTCACACTATGACCTTTGACACCCAAATACAGTCACTCCTTTTTTCATTAACATCTGCTTTACACAGATTGACCCAGACATTCACTGCACTGTACCACCTCTTCTCAATCCTCACACACCCTGCAGGTATTTATAGCCTGATCATCCTCATGCAGCACCTTCTAGTTACTATATAATTTATATATAATTTTGAGTTTAGAGGGGGCGGAGCCTTGTCTGCAGCAATTCAGCACCAAAACTTTAATGTTTATTCTCACTGAGATCACGTCTGTCTCAGTGAGACTACAGGTTCTCAGTTCTAAACTGTTCACTCTTTCTCCTTCTATTCACTCCCAGTGAGTGTCTCTCGCCCACACAGTCCTCCTAATCATCCCTCTGCAAGCATTTCTCCATCTAAACACACACACAGAGCTCTCAAAATCACTGTGGTGTGTGTGTGTGTTTTTTTGCCCTGTCATGGGTCTGGACAGTAAATATGGCTGAGTCTGATAAGATCCCTCTCGCTGGGTAAGGAGACAGAAAACAGTATTAAACTCCAGCCGGGCAGGACCAGGGGTGAGGAGTAATGAAGCATTATGTTAGGATGAAAATAAATAAATAAATAACCAAAACAAGGGGGATTGTGGGTAAATGTGTCTGTCAGAGACTGATAACATCCTGTTGTCCTTTGATGAGGACAATGAGGAAGACAGTAAACCTCGTCGCACAAATGGAAACCTACAGGGGGCAGAGTGTGTGTTATGATCTGCTTTTTGACCTTCAGGAGCCAAATGGACACGAGGACACACACACACACACACACACACACACACACACACACACACACCCACCAACAGCTCATGAAAGACGAAGGTCAAACCAATTTATACCACCTTTATTAAAGGAACAGTTCACCCAGAAGTCATATTTACACAACTTTGTATGTAGCCAATTAATTGAGATATGTTTGAATCTTTCATTTAGAGCCGGAGTTTTTAAAGCTAACATTGCTAACAAACACAGCAGCCACCTAAACAGGCCAGTCACTGTAATAAAAATAGATGAAAGCTAATCCAGATGTTAACAAAAGTGTCAGACAAGTGGATGTGGTTTAGGACACAGTATGACTTCATTAATTAACATTATGCCTCATTTACTACAGAATGGAGGAAGCTGTGAGGCTACTAAGGAGATCTGTCATGCTGGCTGTCAGAAGGGACGAAGGCAGACACATTCGCTGATTATGCGAATGAAGATTTAATAAGTGAACACAAATAAAATACTAAACTGAAACAGTAAACGAGAACATAGAATAAACTATCAATGACCAGCGACAAGACAATGAAACCCCGGGTTATATATTGGGGAACTCATTAGAACACATGCACTGGGGAACAGGTGAACGAGAGGGGAGTGACAGACAGAACATGGGTGGATACTTAAAGGGACAGTACAGACAGGGGTACAGAACAGAAAGTGTGACGAGATCAGTGTGCCTGTATGTGAGCAGGAGGCTTGACATGATACTTTATGTCTAAGAAATATAAGATGAGATTTTACCTTTTTGATTTAAAATGATGAACCTTTGTGACATTTTAATGTTTTGATGTAGTACTAATGTGTTCAGAAAAGTCAAACGATTCAGATTCAATTGATCAGGATTTTGCTATTGCTGACCATATCAGTGACTAAGAAGTCTGCAGTCTCACATTTATGGATAAACTATAATTAATCCCAAACTAATTAATTCAATAAATAAAGTTGTTTATTTACCAAGCAAAAACACTTCCACAGCTGTTGAGTGTGAACTGTGTGTGCATGGATGTAAAATGCATTTTCTGCATGAAATACAAACTGCTGCATGATTGGATGTTGCAATGAGAAGCAACAATCCGGAGAAGTGTTGGAAACAAGACCGAGAGCCAATTAACCTTAGAAAGATGGGGTTAGGATGCAGTTACAGACGCACCACATGAATCACTCGGCGCAGCAGAACGAAAAAAGAAAAGCCTCCAGTAAAAATGTCAGCATTTCATTTAAAATAGTCATTTTAATATTTATTCCTTTCTCTTCAGATGAATGTGAAGGACATTAGCGACTTTCAGAAAGCAGCTCAACGGTTGACACCAGGACCACGTCTGGGTGAGATGACAAAAGGTTTAAAGGGGTGAAATTTACGTGTTTACACAAACACATGCTGACCTGAACAGCATCCAGCACCAGTACAAACAGGTACAGGTTTATTTTACCAGGAGAACGTCTGTACCGTCTTCTCATATGGTCACAATTATTACATAATCGCCATTAATCAGCAAAATGTCAGAAAATCACAATTAGCTCCAAGTTCACCTGGCAGAGGATCTCACCTGGTCCATCACAAAGAAAGCCCAGCAGCACCTCTACTTTGAGACAGCTGAGGAACACATATCTCACCACCCTCTACAGAGGAGCCATAGAGATCGTCCTGAGCAGCTGCATCACTGCCTGGTTTAGGAACTGCATCGTTTAGAACTGTCCCTGCAGCAGAGAGTGCAGACAACTGATCATCGGTGCCTCTCTTCCTCCAATAACAGACATTTAGACACACACTGTATCTGTAAAGCATCCAGCACTGTGAATGACCACACACACCCATCACACACACTTCATGCTCCGACCATCTGGAAAAAGTTACTGTAGCGTTCAGGTCCTCACATCCAGACTGTGCTATCAGACTTCTTAATAATCAGAAATTGGAGTTAACACACACACACACAAACAGCTACTGCACACTGTCATGCTTTAGGCTTGCACTTAAATCTGGAGAAAATTGCACATTAAATATAATTATTTACAACAATTAAGTGTTTAAATAAATGTGAATCTAGTACGTAGCCCTGACTACGGAGCTATAGTACTGGGTCTCAGATTAGCCTCACTAGCAGACACTTGACAGTGGGCATTGTGACTATGGTCATGTATTATTATTATTATTATTATGAGAGTTTTATTTGTAAGCACCTTTCAAGATACCCAAGGACACTGTACAATGTGTGTATCTAGACTATTGGTCAGTGCTGTTCTATGGTACTCTCATTTGTAAAACACCAAGCCCCGTCTGTTTTCTTCGCTCCAAACCTTTGGCTCCTTTTCCTGCTTTTAGAGGAACAAAAGGGCCAAAGTGAATGAGCTAAAGTGTTCAGGTGGGCGGCACAATCAGGCCTGTATTCAAATGCCAGGAGAGATTATATGTGAATCTCTTTAGTGTGTGCAGTTCTCAGGTTCAGCATTTTGAACATCAGCAATAAACCCAATAAACCAAATGTTCACTTCATTACCTTCATATTCAGATTAATGTGAATTCACACTAAATCAGACCACAATCAAGTCGGACATTACTCAAAGGTTTGAGATGGTTTGGTGATTTAGGCTTACAGTTAGCACTGCGCTACTTGGTGTACATAGGCTTCCATTGCTTATTAGCTGCATCAGCAGATGTAAAACCAAAGAAACAATCTTAGGGGGGCAAGCACATCTCGGCGAATGGACACTTGGAGACAGAAGTGCACATTTATTTTTTAGTATCAACTAGCAGCACACAAAGGTTTAAATACTAAAGTACAAACATGAGATCAATTACAAGCAACACCAAACTAAAGTACAAACATGAGGACAATTACAAGCAACACCAAACAACTACATCTACCCCATTTAGAACAGTTCATGAGTTTGGCTGAAGATTTTACTGGAGACCTGTGTAATATACTAACAGTATGTCTTTCTAGAACAAGTAATTAATTCATCATGAAATGACCTTTACACGTTATTTCATGATGAATGGGTCCAAAATTCTAGTCTCCACCTTGATCTAGACTCCCAAATATCACAAAATGTACAGTAAAAGAGAATAGACTTCCAGCCAGCCTCCCTGCACTCCCCACACTCAACACTGAGTACTTGGCCTTCTTACATTCATAGACAACCTCCTTCCTCTCTTCCGCTGGTACTGTGAGCTCAATGAGGAGCATCGATTTTGCCTTGGTGGACCATACCACTGTGCCAGGGTGGAGAGATGTGACAGTGATCTTGGTCAGGAAACGGAGCTGGCTGTCAAGGTCAAAACTCATGTTCCACTTGTAATCAGGGGAAAAAGGTCTAGGTGTTGCTCTTGGCCTAATGTTACTCCTCCCCCCTCCTTTTGTAATGAATCTGATGTGGTTATGGTTCCCTGATTGTGATAGACGTTTACTGCCCTGTTGATGCCCCTCTAGCACCTCGGCTAGCTTTCTCAGGACCTCATCATGGCACCATCTATAGTGTCCCTGGGAGAGCGAGAGTCATTATTTGTAAAGCTCTCTCCCAGGCTAGTAGCTCTGATATAGCATCACGTTTCAGTGAGACACAGCTCACTCAAACCGAGAACAATAATACACTACTTCAGCTTTAGAGTCAAAGTTTCAGCACTTTTGAGTGCTTGCAAACATTTCACTTCAACAAAAAATGTGAAATAAATCTGTACACTATTTTTAGAATCTGCACTTAAATTTACAACACACTTAAATTGTGTATTTTCCCACCATTTTACAGCACAGCATGTGAAATGGGGAGGTGCTTAGTTTTAGTTCATGAGATGAGCTGTGGTGCTTTTATCACATGTAATAGTGCTATTAGGCATAACATGAAGTGTAAAACCTTCATACTCCCAGTTTCTGGGGGTTTTGACAAATTACATTTAAGACATTTTAATGAAATTTATGAATGCAATGAAGTCAAATTTCAGGACTATGATGACAAAAATGAAGAAATATATGAAGGAAAACTTCTGAAATACAGGAAGTACAAACATGTTACTGTCAACAGGTTTTAACTTTTTATTAATTTCTAAAAGTTCTAAAAGTAGTTTTATTTATGATGAGAACAGCCCTCACACCACATTATTGCTATGAAAAATTCAGAATAAGCTACACAGTCTGCTGTAATGGTTATTGATAAGTTTACACTTTTTCCCTAAAAACAAATTTAAAAGACTGAAGTTAATACAAAATTAACATTACCATACAGTCAATGTAAAACCTGTCAAATATGAATAAGACATTAAGGCCTAAACACTTTAGACTTTTTAAGGTTTTTGTTGTTTTTATAAAAATTATGTTATTAGCATAAATTAATCATAACAAAAAATTTCCACCAAGAAATAGTTCATTTAGTTCTAGTTGCTAAGAAACTACAGCCGGATGCCGAAGGACAAGCACATTCATTTGACCTTCACTGTGTATATTCAAGTAAGTTCATTTATTTTTCACTTTTATTATATAATAATGAATATGATGATTTTTAGCTGTAGACTTTATACCAAGGACTTGTGAAAATTTATTATTAAATATTTAGAAAAACATTTCACTGCTTCTGCATTCAGAAAGTCTTTTAGTGTCAAAGTTTAACACCACTATTAAACACATCAGCACAGGGTCATTAGATTGGACAGATTATTGAGGAGAAGGTTTCCGGTGATCAAGGTGACTTTCAGTTAAGTATTGAAAAGTCCACATTTTACAATTAATGCTGTAAACTTATATTTGTAATATTAATTACTAAATTTAGTAGGTCTGTAACAACACATCACCATACAAAAAATATCACAGCGGATGATATCACGTGCGTTCTCTTCATTATACCATCTAATGGTGTTACACTACTCAACCATCAGAGTTCTCAACGTAATCCCACAGTCCCACTACCATACAGCCACACTCAATAACCTCCGTAGTAGCCTCACAGCTTCTTCCTTTCTAAACTGGATTCTTTTAAGTTTATTAAGTGACACATTTAAGTTCATAATTTAATTAAAAATAAACATATTTTATATTTCATTAAACACAAATTACACATTTCAAGTCTTTTTTTAATGTTGATCAGTATGACTTTTAGCTCATAAAAATCAGAAAATCCAGACTATCAAATGGTCAGAATAATTCACTGTGAGTTTGAGTTAATTACTATTCAAACAGTATCAACATTAAAAACAGACTTAAAATATTAAATGTTTTAAATGACAGTTTATGAACACTGACTATCACCACATCAATTCAACACATTAAATGCTTTTTTGTGACTAGTACTTTAAAGTTTCTTTCAACATTTTATTTTTAAAAAGACACATTTTTCATGATTCAGAAATAGTAATAAAATGTTTAAGATGTTGTTTACTTAAACCTGTTCTTGGTATTTTTTTTGTAGGCAACTAGGATTGTTTTAGTATTACTTAGCTTTGTTTACATTTGTGAAATTAAATGTCATTTTTCTATATTTAACTCTTAACAATATTTTGAGAATTGCATTATGAGCAGAAATGTGTTATTTCAGCCCCAGCAGCTCAACATCGGCAGGAAAAAAGATGGGATGGGATAAGTGTGTCCAGACAGAATCCTGACATCAAGCAGCCATGAAGCTTTACATAAGTAAGAGATAAGAGAATGATAAATGCAACTGACAGACATGGTATAAACAAAACCATCAGACAGACGAGTGCGCTGCCTTTAAGAGGCTATCAGCACTCAGAGCCGAAGAACAATGGAGCCGAGCGGCCGGATCAGCACCATCAACACGCAGTCTGACATTTTCTGACCTTTAACCGCATTATCAGTGGCCCGGCAGGACCCTCAGAGCCACCGAGTATGGACTGAGAATCCAACACAGCCTGCCAGCTACACACACACACACACACACACGTAGCAGAGCTAATCAGATGCAAAACATATGGATTCAAATGAGAAATTATTAAAAACACAATTAAACATCCCACATACCTTCTAAAATAAGAAATATTAAAGGGGAAGTTCATATTTTTTCCACATTTGAGCTGTTACTGTGGATTTTGTCTTCATACACCACATATCCTTATCATGCAATTGTTAAGTATCTTTCAGCAAAATATCACTTTTTTTACTTTTAACTTTATTTTAATTTTTTCATTCTGCACCTGAAAGCACACCAAACACATCAAGTCAGATTTAAAAATTACTTTAAAAGCACAAACCTGCTCATTTTAAAGATGCAAAATGTTAAGAGGTTGAAAATGTGAACATATGATGGTAAAAATGAAGCTCACATGAAGCTGAAATACAACTACTTACAACAAAAAGCAGCTGTGAGCTTGTTTTTGTCCAATAGAGGGCAGTGTTGGCGCTGTATGACTTGTGTGGTATGAGGTGTGGCATATTATCCTCATTACTGTTACAGATGTGTAAATATGATTTTATATCAGTACATTGTAAATATTACAAATCCTATCTGATCATTTGCAGTGTTTTTACTTTTTTATTTCACATTACTATACATCAGTCGCAGGCCGTCAGGGCCTGCAAGGCCTTCTCTGCTGGCCTAAAAAATATCTGAATCACAAACTGAAGTTAATTATATTTTGTCCATGAATACTTATTAAATAATTCCAAATGGTCTGTCCACTTCCTTTTATAGCTTTTCTGATGGTTGTGCTGTTTCCAGACATGGATTTTCATATTAAAGCATTTAACTAATCACATTTCAGCCATCATTTGTTGCCAGGCAGGGTCAAAGTCAAAGAAGACTGCCAAGGCCTTCACAACTCATTCTGCAGGCTCTCTTAACACAAAATAAATATTGATGAAATTGTTGCTTCAACCAATCAGATTTTGAGTTGGTGTCACCAGGGCCCTCTAGTAGGCATCTGGCAACATTACCGTATTCAGACCCATTGATTGGATAGTCAATCTAGTTAGCATTAGCTTCGATGTCGATAGGAAAGGACTTCTTGATGGAACTGAAGTGCACGGAGTAATTGCACTGTTTTTGAGGAAAGAGAGAAGGATGGATTTTGTTTACAAAATTAATCCGAATTTTTGGTGAGTAAAATGTTGCTATTTTCCTAAATAATATTGCAAGTTTATGAGGTTATTACTGATGTTTTTATGTGTACCTTGGCAGTAGCTGTAGTAGAAGGAGACTTTGTTTATTAGCATTTATTAAGGCTACAGGAGTTATCTGCGATGCAATGGCTCTTTCTACTTTATTTCTGCATATTAAGATGGTTTTTATTTAAAAAAAATTCATTTCTGAGGGGTAGATTGATTAAGACGGAGCATTAGTGAAGGCCTAGGTGTGAAATGCACGGTCTGACATTGCTATATATAAACTGTACAATTTAAGCTCAGATTAATGGAGTTTGAGTTGAACAGCTTGAAAAAGAGAACATTGGGCCAGATTACATTATATGATGTCTAAAATCAGCTTATGGCTTCTTTAAAAGCTCTTCTAAAATGTAAAACCAACTCCAACACTTTAAAAGAAGTAATCAGATGTGAATAAATGCATTATATTGTAATTTAACTATGAGCTGCTGTTAATGAATGTTACTGAAGTTTGGCAAATTGACTAAATCATGATGAAAACATAAACAAATGATTAACACGGTGATTATATTAACACATTCTCCCTGTTTGTTATAATTAGCTTGACTTTAAAAGTAGAGCTGATTCTTCAGACTGAAGCTCAGTCAGCACTTCAATCAGGCTGCCAAGCCAAGCTGATGAAAGGACCAGTGGAGTCCTCCTCCAGCCGAGCGTAAGCTGCTGCTTAATAACAAGGAAAGATCGCTGGCGCAGATGCTACAAAGCACAGTTTTTATCTGAAGTCTCTCGTGGGACCCGAAAGCTCAGACTGGCAGGAACACAATATGGTAAAGGCGTTTCTCGCTCTGCAGTACGACGGCTTTACCAACCTTCTGCTCTGCTAATACTGAAGAGACAAAGACGTTCCAGCTGATAATTAATCACTTAATATAGCTGCACAGCATATGCTCCTTTCACAATGTTTGTGTGGATAATGTCATAAATATATACATACATATGGAAATACAGAACGAATATGCAGCTGTTTAACATACAAAAGCACTGAAGTGTGTAATTAATTTAGATCTACAGGGATGAAGACCACCTTAAAAATACAACTTGGTGATCATGGATAAAGTAGCAGACTCCCAAATAAACCACTAGATGGAAAACTGACATTTACTGTTTAGGACCCACAAGAGAAAACCCCTAGAACAACTAAGAGGAACCAAGACTCCTAAAGAAACTCTCTAATAGCACTTTTCCACCAAAATAACTGGTTTTTGAACTGGTGCCGTTGGGGCTTATGAGAACCTCAGTACTTTTTAGTGAACCAGCCCGCATTTCCACTAGTTTTAGCTGAACCGAGGATACGTCACGGTGTACGTCATCAACAAAGCGGAATTATAAGCAAAGATGGCGGAGCGCATCGACTACTTGCGAGCATTTGTGCTCTTGGTACAAATGTTTGTTTCACTTCAAAAGTCAAATATTGTCTTCCCTCGTCCAGCTCCACTGCGCGATAGCTCCTTTTTCGAATCTCTGTAGTCCTTTTTTAGCTTATCTATCACTCACTCTCTTGAACGAAGAAAACCTGCCTGAGCTAAATCCTCCACCAGCTCCTTTCTAATACTCCCCTCAAGTTTCTCCTGAAACTCCGGAGAACACCAAATAGATAACAAAAACAGTTTCTTCAGTGGACCACTGTACGCTACAAGTCGCCTCAGTGCGCAGGCGCGTTTGGTTCGCACTGAAAAACCAAGTATTTTTTGGTTCCCGCTGCGAACGAACGTTCCTGGTTCGGGGCGCTATTTTTGTTGGTGGAAATACACAGAACGGTTCAAAATTAGGTTTGTGATCCAGAACGGTGCCGGTTCCGTGCTGGTGGAAAAGTGCTATAAGAGTATGAGGATGAACCACATGGACGAACCAGGACTCATAAAGGAAAATGCCTGAGGAAAAACCACAGAGTGGAACCAAGTCTCCTAACTGGAAACTCCTTAAAGGCACAGTATGTCGTTTCCAGCGACATCTAGTGGTTTAGTTTCCATATTGCAAACAACTGAAGACTCTTTTCACAGCCCCTCCCTTCCAAACATGAAAGAGTCTCTATGGTGGCCGTAAGATGTCACATATCTTTGATACTCCCGAACGCGATGTCTAATAGCAGCTTTAGAGTTAGTGATATGTCAAGTGGTAAGATTAATTTTAATTAGAAATTTAGGAAATGTAATATGTAAAATGATCATAGCTACAATGCAGACGAAACACATGTGACCCCACCAGGGAAAACCAGGTCAAAGTCTTTTTTTTTTTTCAAAATTTGTGTTTTTCAAAACAAATTTTTTGTGAATTTAAGTTTTGTTTTTGTTCAAGATATGTACTCTGATAGATATCTGAGACTGTTATCTTTCATTTACAGCAATAATACAGAGTGGCTAAGTCTTGTCGCTAATGTGAGTGACATGATATTGACACGATATCTCAATAAGTTGCCCAGTGACTTTGGCCTGGTTTTCCCTGGTGGGGTCACATTTTCTGCACTTCAGTAGTGCTATTGTAAACGTTAGCTGTTTTCTGTACAAAGTAACAAAGTAAACGCATCAAACTGCTTCACTGTAGACAGATAATGCAGGCAGGATACACATTTTTCTTTAGTCAAGGTAAGCTTGCCATGCTCTGAAGAAGACACTTCAGCCAATAACAGTTCACACAACAACTAGTGATGTGTCGTTCGCCAAAGAGCCGGCTCTAAGAGCCGATGCTTGGTAGTGAATCAAAAGAGCCGACTCCCACTGAATGAGAGCCGGCTCCCAATTTCTCATTAGCTCTGCTAACAAACCTGAGGAAAGGGGCAGAACAGACAGATGGAATCTCATCAGCCCATCCAAACTGAGGCGTCTGCTTTTCTTGAATGCCAATCTGTACTAAAGGTTTATGTAGTGTCTCAACATTAAGAGTTTGGTTCTGCTGTTGATATTGTAGAATTGTTTGCAGTGTGTGTTTGTTTTTCCTGTGTTCCATTAAAAGTTTATTTAAAAATGTTAAATAAGGCCCGAGTGGCTCAGCGGCCAAAGACGCTACCAGTATGACCCGAGGATCGCAAGTTCGAATCCAGGTCATGCTGTTTGCCATCAACAGTCGGGGCCCAAGAGAGCAAAAAATTGGCAGTGCTCTCTCTGGGCGGGTAGATGGCGCTCTCTCTCTATCACTTTCACATTGCAATGTCCGCTGGCTCAGGCGTCTACTGATTGGTGCAATCAGAGCTGGGGACCCTGTGTGCCTTCCTCCGAGTGTGTTAGGCTCTCCAGTGATGGTGTATCAGTGATAGATAGAAAAGAGGTGGTGGCTGCATCACACGCAACGGAGGAGGCTTGTGCTTGCCTGCACCCTCCTAGACTCAGGGACATTGCAAAGTGATGGGGAGAGGCCTAACGGAGGGGATGGGCTAATTGGCTA
>BRDA01028581.1:15602-30602 GCA_036984385.1 Crenuchus spilurus | reverse complement strand
AAAATAATTCTGAGTTTGAATCCCAATCATGATGTTTTTGAGTGTCTTCGACACCCGGGGCCTCGAGAAAGCAGAACTGGCCATGCTCTCTCTTCAGGTGGGCAAGATGACGCACTCTCCCTAGCACTATAAAAAAACTGTCAACTGACACGGGCGTCTGCCGGGTGATCCATCAGAACTGGGGATCTGCGCGTTCCTCCAAGCACGCTAGCTGCCCGGCAACGATGTATTGCTAGAATTTCAGAAAAAAAGGGGCGGCTTGACATCAATGGTGTCGGAGGAGGCCTGTGTTCGTCTGCCCCCTCCCAGGAGAGTCAGTAACATTGCAAGTGACAGTAATAGGAAGAGTTGATAAAAGGGGCGGGATAATTGGCCACTATATTACATTAGAGAGAAAATCTGTGGTAAATTTTAAGAAAAAACATTTTAAAATTTTTAATTATTTAAAAATACAATTATTAATTAATAATTAATCACCCAAACAATTAATCAGTCTATCACTAGTGTGAAGTGTGGCCTCTATAGTCAATTGTCTGTAAAAATATGAATTAGCCTTAAATAAAGAATAAATTCCAAACATTTACAGACATGGTTAACATTAATGTCAAAAATGACACATATTCTAAGTATTTCTGATTCTGACTCTTATTTTACTAAAAAATGTTAAATTCAGCAAAACAAATGTTTGCACCAACTTACTTATATAAGCAATTTAGGGCACTAACTTAAGTACATTCCTGACTTTAAAAAGATTCCGCTTCTAATGAACAAAGTGTAATATCTTCAGTTACAGTAATTTTATAGTTATTTTTACTAATGTAAAAAGAAATAGAACTGAATTGCTTTGTTGAAGGGTGCACTCTTGTGGCACAACCCTGAACTTACATGAAGTCCCTTTAGTGCTGCGCAGCCTGAAAGAAATTATTTCCATTTCTAAAAATCTTCTGAATATTGTGCTAACTCTGTCCAGGATCCCTGTGCTGCCCTTCCAGCAAGTCTGAAGCATCTATTGTGGAATGAAAGCTCGGCTCGGGCTCAAGAGAGAGGTGGGCAATGGAGGGGTTTTGGCACGTCCTGAGGAATTGCATATTAGACACCCAATTGAGGGGAGTAGGATGGAAAGAACTCGTTTTCTCAGCTCGGCGGTCCTGCCAGCATGGTGTGTGTGTTAGATGCTCATCCTCACCCCCCTTCTTTCTCTTTCAGTCCTCCTCATTACCATGTCCTCAGCTCTTCTCCCAGGCCGTCCCTGACACTACAGCTCACAGTGGGGAACATGCAGGCTTGAAGATTCCTCTTCCTCTTCTTCTTCTTCTTCTAGAAGTGATGGAGAGAGAGAGAAGCTCCTGATAGGGTGTCTGTACTATAAAGAATAACACAAGGACCTCAGGCAACTGTATAATGAAAAGGAAAGCAGAGAACATGCTGAACAAGTCTGGGAACCAGAGTCTTATTGCCACGCCTGCACACTCACATGAGACATTTATGGGTGCTTTACATCAAGGTATTCACCATCTTGTATTTTTTATTGGGCCAAGGCTGCAGCGTGGCTCTTTTTTACCCTTCAGTAACTCACCGAGGCCCTAAAACTACAAACAGGGCCAAATAAAAACAGCTCACCTTCTTCAAACATGGTTCAAAATCGACTCGAGAGACAAAAACAATGAAAATGAAATGTGTTATAGTGAATATCAGAGACAGTTAAACAATAAAATACAGAAATCTAAACTTCTACATAACTACTGCACATTCATTTAATTTTGAAACAAAATAAAACATTATTACTAGTCATTACCAGTAAGATTAGGAGTGGAGAAATGTGACCTCGCCAGGGAAAACCAGGCCAAAGTCACTGTGCAACTTATTGAGATATGGTGTCAATATCGTGTCACTCACATTAGCGACAAAACTTAGCCACTCAGTATTATTGCTGTAAACGAAAGATAACAGTCTCCGATATCTATCGGAGTACATATTTTGATCAAAAACAAAACTTAAATTCACAAAAAAGTTGTTCTGAAAAAAAAAAAAACTTTGAAAAAAAAAGAATGACTTTGACCTGGTTTTCCCTGGCGGGGTCACAAATATCAGATTCTCAAAAACAAAGGGAATACATCTAACATCAGTTAGAAAAACTTCATTTTAACTGAAGTTTGGGTGCTAAACAAATGAAACTGAGCTCTCTGCTAAAGGGCGTCCTGTGATGGCACAAATCTCAACCAACATAAAGTCCCTTTAGTGCTGCGCAGCCTGATATAAGTGATTTCTAGAAGTAAAAATCTAAAAGTGCCTACTTTTGAACTGCTCAGCAGTAAATTAAAAGCACTGAAAATCATAAAACATCACCATTTTGTATTTATTTTATGTAGTTGCTGTACAGATGTGGGCTCAGATGGGGAATACTAAACACTGTCCATTATGTAACTGAGCAAAACATTCTCCTGCACTCCATTAGAGCATAAATCAGCTTAAGATGATCTTCTGGGTAATCAGGAGCGTTAAATCAAATTACAGACTATTGCAGCACTGTCAGCCGCTCTCCCGCTCCACTTTTCTGCCCGATTTTCCTGGAGAAGTCTCCATAATGAGCTTTTTTCAACAACATCACAAACAAACACGCCGTACAGCAAGGGCAGACGTGCCCTAGAAAGGGCCCGAGAGCTCAAACGAATGTGAAGACAGTGTAAGATGGACTCCAGAGATGGAAAGAAACTTTACATTTCAATTCAGGCATCAGGTCAGCACATCACGGGTCCTTGAGAACACAATACAGGCCGGTGGCGAACGACCAGGGGAATAAAAAGACAGGAAATTACTACCAAAAGGCGGTCCCGCTCTGGTTCCCAGCAGCCGCCCAGATTGATAGCCTCATTCAAACAGGCTCACTGGATGCAAATGACTTTTGTTGTTGAATGTAAAGGGTACACGAGCAAGCAGATATGCTCATGGTCAACAATTTCTGCCTCCACACGGCTGTAAACACCAACCTGTTTCCCTGTTTCTTTGCGTCTGCGGAGGGATGCATTAACTGAGCCGTTTTCCAGAGAAGTCAGTGCTTGTTTCTTAATTAGAGGTCATTTTCTTCAGCTTTTTCCCCACTAATACTGTTTCTGTGACAGTGATCTTCTATCACTGCACTGCATGCAATTAGAACAACGGGGCAGGAAAGATGAAAAACAAGTAGCAGAAATGCCGGGAAATCAATGGCAATTAAGCAGCTATTCCTCGGAAAGGCTGCAGACCTTTCTCTCAATAATTCATGAGGCAGCCCAGCAAATGATCTTCAAAAGCTGGCTTTACAGGACAACAAATTAATGCTCCGGTGTACTGCGCAGGACCTTAATCATGAGGGGTTGCTAAGGGGTGCATTTTGAGGCTCGCTTCAGGAAGCAAAAAGACACCTCCTGGACAGGAGAAACCGCTGGACGACAGGTCGGCCTGCCAGGGATTTCTTCACCATGTCAAAGTGAAGAGGCAGCAGGGTGGTCAGAAAGTAAGGTAGCAAGCGAGGCAGAACACAGCAAACATCACTGAGATCACAGAGTGGAAGCTGAAGAAATAACAGATGAGCAGACAAAGCTCACTTGGAACTAGAAGTGTTGAAATTAATCATATAATCGATGCATCGAGATGCGGGCATCAGCAATTCAGCATCGATGCAGTTACAGACCATCATCGATTATAACATGATGTCATTCATTGGTGGACATTAAGGTCATGAGGTTGAGATTAAAAACGCACCAAATGTTTTAAAAGCCAAAATATGGTCACATTTTGGATTGTATGAGCTGACTGGGAAGCACAATGACATTCGATAAGCATTAACGTTCGTTTCACGTCTAAGCAGCTTGAAAGCGAGTTAGTGTGATACTGCTGCTCATTAGATAGCTCCTCCTCACCAGCGCCGCAGCTCACTATCAGATTGCAGGCTGAACTGCCTGCTCCATTGGAGGAGCGCAAATGAGAGCCAAAACGAGGTTAAACCGAGTGCGGGCACGAACAAACAAACAGAAACGGCTATGAGGTGAGCAGAGAAACAAGCAAACAACACCACCTTGAACTGAGAGACGATATCTGTGTCTTTGCACAGCTGTCACTACCTAATCTGTTGACCCTGCCCGATTTATACCACGCATGCGCATAACACGTCATTTATGGATAAAGTTTTACAAATTGCATTGAATAAGAGTTGTTTTGGTGAAAGATAAAAAGTTTTGCACTTTTTCGTTATATTAAATTTATGGTTCATTGTTTGTTAAAAAGAAATAATTTATGTTTTTCGCACTTTGCAGGATTACTTACTGAAGGGTGAATTTACATAGACAGTGGGGAGCAGATCTGCGTTAAACAACAGCAGGGTAGCCAGGTCCCCAAAAATCTCCATCCCAATATCTGACATAAAGTGCCCTCTACAACCTGACACCAGCCTAAAATCTAAAACGTCCAATGATGTCACAACAGGAAATACATCAGAGGTCAAAGGCTTGTATGGCAAAGGCTAATATGTTCATTACAGTACAATAACAGTTCAAAGATTTCAAACTTTGCAGTAGGAATGTTTTTTTTTTAATCTTATTAATTTATTGTGTTACATTGTTATATTTTCTACTTCTCTGCAGGACACAAAACAGAGTAGTATATTTTCTGGGCAGGGGAATCAAAATGCAAATTTACTAAGTTTGCAGTAGGAATTTTAATAATGTATTGTGTTACATTGTTATATTTTCTACTTCTCTGCAGGACACAGAGTAGTATATTTTCTGGGAAGGGGAATCAAAATGCAAATTTACTAATTTTAGTTACAGTGAAATCTTTAACTGTGTATTTGAGTTATTTGTATTATGTGTTCCTGTATATTATGTCTGGCAATTAATATTTTAAATAGTAACATTTCATGTATTTAGAAAGATGTTATTTAAAATCTATGACAGTGTTAGCAAAATTAATATCGTGATTTGTATTATCAAGATTGACCAATATAGAAAATTTTATTGTGATAACATTTTTGGCCATATCACCCAGCTCTACACATGTGGTGTGCAAAGCCTGCCAACCAAATGAAATAATACAGAAAATTCATGTCCCACATAATGATGCATCGCGATATCAAATCAAATCGAATCCTTGATATGATAATCATAATCGAATGGAATCGTAAGATCAGTGAAGGTTCACACCTCTACTTGGAACTGGAGGCGCCAAAAAGAAATGGTGCCAGTGATTCTAAGTATGGCTTTCATCACAGAACCTGATGTGGATCTATGGTTAATATTTAAAGGGAACTAAAATTCCAGACTCCTCAAGGGCCCTCCACCAGTTGTGGCCCTGGTAACTCAGTCCCACTTTTTACCTCACTACGATGCCCCTGCTTCCATCTACCAAGCCATCTATCCACCCATCTATCCACCAACCCAGTCATCTATCCATCAACCTACCAATCTGTCCATCTACCAAGCCTCCTATTCATCTACCCACCCATTTGTCCATCTATCCACCCATCTACCCTTCTCCCTGTCCATCTACTCACACATCCATCTATCCACCGACCCAGTCATCTATCCATCTACCTACCAATCGGTCTATCTACCAAGCCTCCTATCCATTTACCCACCCATCTGTCCATCTATCCTTCTACCTGCCCATCTACTCACACATCCATATATCCACCGACCCAGTCATCTATCCATCTACCTACCAATCTGTCCATCTAAAAAGCCGACTTGCCCATCTACCCACCCATCTGTCCATCTATCCACCCAACTATCCTTCTACCTACCATTTGTCTATCTACCCATCCATCCATTTACCTACCTATCTATCCATGTTGTATCCACAAACTTACTCATTTATCATAGACCTATGTATCTATTAATTATATAGTGACCTACCCATCTATCCAACTACCTACCCATCTCTTTAGTCATCTACCCATTCAGCTACCCACTTATTTCAGCTTTCTACCTAAACATCTACCAAATTATTTATCCATTCATTTGTCTAAAGACCCACCCATTTACCGTATCATCAACCTACTCTATCCACATCACTCAACCCGAGAGCAAACCCAGAATGCTCACACCAGCTTGATTTTGTACAAAGTTGCAATAGGAGTGTTTTAAAGGAGGGTTACCATCACATTTAGAGGAAACAGGTTCCCAACAGAATCATACATCAGAATTCAGGCAGCTATAAATTCCCTATAAGCTATAAATGTTGCTGTTTTGGGTCTTGTTGGCATGACCGAACCGACAGCCGTGTCCTACAGTGCAAGAAACTGGTGAACCAGAGAGTGAACTGTTCTCTTACAGTCAGGAAAGAGAAGGTCTTTGGATATCCATATTCATAGCGCTGAGGAGCAGCAGCACCACAGGGGCCGAACGCGATGAGTAAACAAAAGAGGAAAGCGGCAGGGCGAGCATCCCCCTGTTCCCATAACTACAGCTACAACTGCAAAGAACACTGACATTTAGCTCATTTCCTGAAGGAGAAGAAAGAGCCAGAGAGGTAGCAATTATCACTTATAAGCAGTTATGCTAATTTTATATCAATTATCATTTCTCACTCACAGATTCTACACTTTCAATTCAGGCCACACATGTGTGTTTAAATGCAATTCATGCCACACCTGTGTTCCCTGAACAAAAAATGAGTCCTTGAGTGTGTTTTGGCTCTTGCAGATGGCACTGTACGTGGATGATCATAAATACTATAAATATAACTATAAATAGCTATAAATACCTGCAGGGTGTGAGAGGACTGAGATGTGGTACAGTGTGGTGAATGTCTGGTTTGCAGTCAATCACAGATTTTTGCTTCACTTTCAGCATTTTTGTGCCCAACGTTACCACTGCAACAGGGTACATAACCACAGTGACAGAGCTGTAGTCTGTAAAGGTTTTAAAAAGACTTTAAAGCAAAGTGCAAATGGAGAGAAAGTACCAGTCTAATTACAAAAGCAAAGGGATTGCAGAGCTGTCCTGGTTTTTGGGACGTGGGTCCCAGAGGAGCGTCCGTCGGCCCTCCCCGGACACCCGGGTGGTGATTAATGTGCGACTGAGTGCGAGTGTCAAACTCGTGTCCTTGTTTCGTGGCCACAATGTCACCGCCGGCGTCACAGGTCGCAGCAGGAATCCGCCATATGTCACTGGTGATGCCACGTGGATTCGGGTCAACTCTCTGGACGTGTTAGCGGATGTTTCTAATCATTCATGTCACCGAGCCAGGCAGATAAAAACTGTTTGGTCTGCGCTGATTACAGACAGCAGAGCTGCTTGATTATAGCAATTTCTGGCAGTTTACTGGAATCGGGAGCAGGTGAGGGCACTTTCATACCAATTAGTTCAGCTTTAAAAAGTACAGGGTCCTCGCTGATGACTTGGCCTTAAACTCCAGGTCTGCAGTGATTACTAAGGTTTACCCGTCATTACATTTAAAGACTCAGATAACAGACGTGTTTACTGGAAACCAGCACAAGATGCAGATTAAAAACTTCACAATGATAATGATGATGATGATGATGATGATGAAAATGAAGCAACTTTCATACATAAATACAGCTAAAAGTGATGCATAGAGTACATTGAATTTGCATACAGTATAAAAACAAAACATCTTTGATAACCTTTGATACCTTAAGCAGACTTGCGGTACTAGATCTCACAGAAAGGCTTATATATTCGAGTGATATAGTGATATATTCAAGGGGGGGGGTAAGCACAGAGTGAATTTTACTATCCTAAAAAAAGCATCACTGAAGAGCCACTACAGACAATCAACCATCTATACATCACAGGAGAGAACAGCAGACAGGTCGACTCCATCTACAACAATGAAAAACAACAGCTGTGTGCAGCTCGTCATCATTAAATTGGAATAAAAATTCAGAGTTGCATCCATTAGTACAGAATGTAAAGTGAAATTAAATGGTGATTCATTACATAACTGTTTAGTACATCCAAACAAAGCATCTCCAGACCTCTGTGGATTCAAGCAGAGCTACAATATCTGAGACGTGACCCAATTTCCCTGCAGAACAAAGCAGGAAGCACAATTCCAGAAATGTTCTGTTTGTTTGACTGAATTATATAAAGAAGACTTTAAGCTTTACCTTTGTTTATTTCTTTCTCCATGACTTAAATCCCCAAACTCTCGACACAGATAAGAGTCGCAGCTCCGAACACAATCAGGAACCTTTCTGTATCATTCCTACTGCTCTGTGACTGTATCAGTAAGAGCCTGTCAATATGATACACATAATTACAACAACAACAACAACAATAATCATCATCACATTTATATAGCGGCTTTCACATACTCATTTACAATTAGGGGGAAAACCTAAAGCAGAGTAAATACACAGAGGCACGGTGGCTTAGTGGTTAGGATGTTTGCCTCTCAGCGCTGAGGTCTTGGGTTTGAGTCCCCATCTGAGCAGAGTTTTCATGTTCTCCCCGTGTCTGCGTGGGTTTCCTCCGGGGTCTCCGGTTTCCTCCCACAGTCCAAAAACATGGAGGTCAGGTGAATTGGGTAATCTAAATTGTGCATGTGTGTGTCACCCAGCGATGGATTGGCGCCCTGTCCTGGGCTTAGTTGAATAGTGTAATGCCCTGCGCCCAGTGAGGGGTAGGGGACTAAGTGCAGCCCTGATAAGGATTAAGCGGGTGTGATAATGGAAGGATGGAGAATAAAAGCATTTTCAGGGAAAAAAGAATTTTAGCTGAGTTTTGTAGATGGACTGAGATGAAGATGTACGAGTAGAGCAAGGTAAGGAGTTCCACAGGTGCTGCTACACTAAAGGACCTGTGACTGATAGAGGAGAGCCTGCAGCGTGGAAGACCCAACAGGTCAAACTCTGAGCGCAACTGGTGTGAAGGGACATAAGGATGTAGAAGCTCAGACAGATAAGCTGGAGCCATGTAAAGCCCTGAAGGTCAACAATAAGTTTGCGCTGGATGTGTTCAGAGACAGGGAGCCAGTGTAGAGTGCTGTGAAAAGGTATTTGCTAACTTTTACCTTTTCAAATTTAGTCAGGACCACCACAGGTGTTATTTGGGTCTCGTGACACTGATGTGGTGGTCGTGTGTAAGAATGGAGCTGCTGATGTTTTAAGCACCTCAGTGTCACTACTGCAGTGAAAATAGTGACCAACCAGCCAACAGTGTCAGGACTAGAGGACCAACACACACTGTGCTGAGCTACTTTACATCTACAAGGTGAACCAACAAGGCAGGTGTGTCAAATAGAGTGGACACAGTATTTAACATCTCCAGCAGCTCTAACACACCACCACCACATCAGTGTCACTAAAATGATCCTCCAGCTCAGTGAGGGTCCTGACCGTTGAAGAACATTGAAGTATACAGAGAAACAGATGGACTACAGTCTACAAAGTGCTCAGTGGAGCTAAACTGGACAGTGAATGCAGATGGTTTGATATAAACACTGTTTGAAACAGATGCTGTAGATGTGCTTATAGGAAACAGTACTTCACATGTGCTAGCGTGCTTAAACTCCATAATAAACTCAGATCTGAGCGATTAGCTGAGTGCAGCTGTCAGAGCAAAGGAATCGCACTTTAGGGAGCATATTAATCATATTCATCACATCTCCTCCACGGTGATAACAGGGAAATGATGAAAGCTCTGATTAATGTTCTGACCACAGGGCAGCACCGGGTCCTGCATAACCGTTACATCAACTAATGTATTAGATGAGCGAGGACAAATTTATTTGAAATTCAAATCCTGTTAGAAATAAATACAGTTATGTAATTAGGAAGTGATAGAATTAATTCTGCCGACAAGATCAGACGCATAAATCCAGAACAATTCTTAGAATAAATGTATACAATCAAACGGCTGTACAGTACACAAATGTCCGACTTCTGACACATGTTCATTTATACACTCAGTACTTGGTCGGAGCTCCTTTAGCACAATTGACTGCATCAGTGTGGTACAGAGGTGAGCTTCAGCACAGCTGAGATGTCACTGAAGGTCAGGTTGCTTTGATAGTGGCCTTTAGCTCGTCTGTACTGCTGGGTCTGGTGTTCATCATGTTCCTCCGAACAAAATCTTTAGAACAGGGGCAAGTCTAGGAACAGAGCTTTAGGGGTGCTAAGCACCCAGTGAGTGTAGCACTCACTGTTAAAACAGAAGCGTCATGGCATTATCAGTAATGTGCTCTTCACTAACATTAGCCGTCACCTTTCTTACTTGCTGTCCATCCTCCTCTCTCTCTATTCTCCTCTCTCGCTCTTTGTGCTGCCAACCAGTTGGTAAATATAACAAATAAGTACTTTAGTCAAATGACCCACAAACCCAAAAAATTAATATCAATTTACAGCATTTGTTCACAGAATATTGAGCCGCTGTGGGCCAGTCAGGCTCATATCACGCACTACTTCTAATAGTCTGTTATCAAGATCATTTACAGATTTGGAGGATGTGATAGACACAAACTATAACATAGGATGCAAGTGCTCTCACGGAGACATTAAAAAAATGAGGGTATCTGGTCACCCAACTGTGGGCAATGAAGTCACATCATGTTCACCTTTCTCAGTCTAGCTTGGCTCTACCAGTGGTACAACATCACTCTTCTCTGTCCAATTCACACAGTGGACAGAGTCTGACTGACAGCAAGCAAAGTGCAACATTAACCTCCTATAAAACAGTCAGATGTGTATCAAAGCCTGACATAACATCACCAACATAAAAAGTATGATGTGTGATTCCATTCAGTAAACATGAGGAGTGCTGATAATGATCATGTGTTGGTACTGACTGAGTGATAAAGAACAGAAACCCTCATTACAACTAACCTCACTTACTGAACTCACCTGCAAACCTGGCACTCAAGTGTGCGTACACGCACAGCTTCAGAAAGAGTGGAGAGGGGGAGGAGAGAAAGTGGATTATATCATTTGTGAAGGGGCAGGGGGAGGGGAGGATTGCGGTATTTTCCTTGTTAAAATATTTAGCTTAAACCAAATGTACTATTTATTGATCATTTTACATTAAAAATCCTCTTATTTTAGGGAGGCTTGGACTCAAACTCAGCATCCAAAAAGAGGATGTTGGACCAGTTCTTGTTCTCCTTAGTCCAGATTCTGATGTTGTCTTTTGGTCAGAAGTGTTGATATTAGGAATGTGACAGCTGTAGCTCTGATATATATTTACACGGTGAGAGTCATTTACTCAAACCCACAATCACATATCATCTGAGCCACACTGATCAACATTAACACAATAAAAAGGCTTGAAATGTCTGTAATTTAAGAGATTCTATTGTACTGTACTGATTGACTTCAGGGCTGTATGTTTATGACTGACTTGAAGCTGTATAGTAAAAACATCCCTTAGAAACAACCCTGAACTGCCTTAAATTGACCAAGTGGAGAACAAGAAAGAAAGACAATATAATGAATGTCCTGTTCTTTCTGAAAGCAAGCTCTCTCTCTCTCTCTCTCTCTCTCTCTCTCTCTCTCTCTCTCTCTCTCTCTCTCTCTCTCTAAGAGACTTTACTGCAGGTGAAGGTCAAAATGAAAGAAGTGATGTGCAGAGGACACATCACCAGATTTCTGACTTAGATATTGTCCTTTGTCCTATTTTAGAGTTCAGTAATAACTTCATTGTTAAAAAAAAGACATTTTAGATCATCTCTACTGGTCCACTCACTCAAGTCTTCTCACAACATCTCAGACGTATCTTTTAGACTACGTTCACCTTACAGGACTCATTAATTCACATTTTTGCTCAGATCTGATGGTTCACATTCATAAACATGACCTTTATGAGTCTAATGTGAACAAATATGTTTATGCATGTCACCAAATTCATTTGATTTCATTTGATTTATTTTAACAAAAGCTAAATGTTTTAATAAAAACATTGAAGTCAATTTAGCAACAAAATCCATCTGTAATAAATGTGGCTGAAAGGAATTTGGGCAGTGGCCGATTATTAATTAACAGTTAATAAAGCTAATTTTTCAGATAGTCTAAAGATTAAAAATGACTTTTGTTACCTCAGTTTTGTCCTAGTCAAATACTTTTTTTTCTTCTAAATCATGGTAGTTAAGAAAACACTCAAAAGTACAAACTAAAAACAAAAGAAATCAAAATAAATTGTTTTATTGTGTATTAAATAATCAAAATACTGTCCAGGAATAAAACAGCCTTAAATGTCACACAATTGTTGTAACACTTACTAAACTGAGTTACATCACTAAATATAATACTCACAAGTACTCCCCACCATGGATGACGATAATAAAAACTAAAATAAACAAAGTTTTATTCACAACGTCAAAGTCAATTTAGAAAACATCAGCAGTAAATCCATCACTAATATTTGTGGCATTGCTGGGGATCACTACAGGACACAGAACCCAACCTGGACCCTCTTAAAACGTCCTTGCAAAACAAATACACCACCGAAAACACTACAAAACCAATTCAGCAGCACATTTCCATTCAAATCTTAAAGGCAAACAGCAGAATATCCATCAGACAGCCAGGCGACGGTAATCACAAATAAAGCCGCAGATTTACATGCTCAAACACACGGCGGGCCGAGCCATCAGAGCTGCTCACTGCAGAAAGTCAACTGGCCGCCCTCCAGTAAAGCAAACATGAGGCTTCGGACTGAAATCAACACTATTGTTGGGTCTGCAGGCAATATTAGGGGGCAATCAAGAGGGCAAGCAGGCAACAGCCCTGCTGGAAAGCTCTGCAATATAAGAGTGGGGGGTTATTACTCGTCTTCAAAGAAAGCAAAGCTTTTACACACAATAAAGAAACAAATGCATGAAGCAGAACAAAACATGACTGCTGAGAGTGAGGGCTGAGGCTGAAGAGACTAGAAAAGATTTTTTCGATGTTTTGTTCAATATTTCATGAACAGAAAGTTATTAGACCACATGTAACATAAGTGGTCAATTAATATGTTTTTACCAATACTGATCATTAATAATTAAAAGGTACAGTATGTAATATTTCGGGTTATCTTTTAGCAGAATTTTATATAATCACTAACAAAAATGATTAAAAACACATCTAATCATTATAAACTAAGAAGTTGTTTGATTATTTTACTTTAGAATAAGCTGTTTATATCTACATTGGTCGTGGGTCGAACACCGACTGAGGCCCTCATGCTGCATCGCCATGTTTCTACAGTAGTTCAAAAAGGACAAACGAGGCTAGCAAAAACCGTTTGTGTTGTAATGATGAATTGGCCACTCAAATTCGATGGCGCTGTAGCTTTGTTTTACTGTTGGCTGACATAAAACAGGAGAAGAAGAAGAAGAAGAAATACACATACACCTCAATAAGAAGAAATACACGGAGGAGAAGCAAGAATAACGTTTTTTTGGTTTATTTGTTAAGATGGCAGAACATTCTTATGCTCGTCTCAGACAGTGGCTGTTTACCAACACACAATTTGTACACCAACCTTCACTGACGTAGATTATTAAGCCGCCCCTCTGGTTTTCCCAGACTGCCGGTTACGGTCCACTCAGGAGAGCTGCCGGCCAGTGAGCTGGAAGGCCGAGTCCTGCATGCTCTGGTTCAGCCATGTTTCTGTGAGACAAATCACCGCACCGTTCCTCATGTCCTCAGAAACATTCATCCTCAGCCGCAGGAGGTCCAGCTTGTTGTCCAGAGAGTGGACATTGGAGAGGAAAAGAGATGGAATCGAGGGATGATTAGCGTTAGACTGGCTAGCATGTCGCCCCATTTACCCCTATTCTGCCCCCGGTCTCGTCTCCTCCCCCGGCCTGTGTTCCACTCCAGCGGGCCGGTGTCCGGAGAAGCCGTAGTCTGTCCAGCTCAGCCCGAACGCTGTTATCCAGAGTTGCTGCTTCTGTGGCTAAACTGTCTCTTATCTGAATGAGTTCAGTTCGGCTGTAAACTCGGCCGCCTAGAGCGCGTGAATTCAGTATCAGAACCGATATAAACCAACATAAAAACTACTAAAAGTGGGTATGCTAGGAGCGTGAGAAGCCGCTGCACAACTGTGCGCCGCCGTCTTGCCGTGAAAAAAAGTTTGATGTGTTTACTTGAAGTGCAGAAAATATGTTTCGTCTGCATTGTAGCTGATAATTTTACATATTACATTTCCTAAACTTCTAATTAAAATTAATCTTACCACTTGACATATCACTAGCTCTAAAGCTGCTATTAGACATCACGTTCAGGAGTATCAAAGATTTGACACCTTACGGCCACTGTAGAGACTTCTTTGTGTTTGGAGAGGGGGGGGGGCTGTGGAAATAGATTTCAGTTGGTTGCAATATGGAAATTAAACCAATAGATGTTGCTGGAAACTACATACTGTGCCTTTAAACTGATCTGACACTAACTGATCATTTGTACAAGAATTCATTTACCATAAATATGATATTTGTACAAAAGACTCATATACTGCATTAAATTAACAGTTTAATATTAAAACATTATAAAAAATAAAGAGCTGAGTTCTAAACAGCTGTGAAAACACTATAAAGCAGATTTGACTGCTTGATTGCTACAATTAAAAAATCTTAATAGTTTAATTAAAAAAGGTAAACAGTCTACTTACTGACATTCATAATCACTGTATCTGTACATTTTTCACATTTGTATGAATTATGTAACCTTTTCTCAAAACTCAAACATTAATTATAGCATCTTTAAGTTGACTCATTCCTTTTTTTAATTAATTACAAAAGTTATATTTTGTGAAGGAAACTCCACCCAATCTACACTCATATACAGTGGCAATTAGAATATTGTGAAACTGTTTTGTTCATAATTCAATACCAAAATCTAAACTATTATTTTACATTTTAAGCCATTTTTAAAGGCAGATGCTATTTACACTTAGTGTAAATACGCAACATTGTGCTATTTACACTAAATGTGGATTGTCCTATTTAGGCCAAGTAAAAAAAAAAATTGGTGATCATCCTTTTTCACCAAAATTTTGGGTCGGGGGGGGGGGTTGTTTTTTTTTT